>JAODAL010032369.1:0-47033 GCA_025379985.1 Phyllomedusa bahiana
TCAAAATTCTGTTTCTTTGAAATGATCTTGTGCCTTTTTCCCGTGAAAAAAACATCTGAAATGTTTTGGGATAAAAAAAAGGTTTTTTTTTTCCCCCTTTTCAATTACATGGGGTACTACAAAATTGCTGCATTACATTTAAGTGCAAGGTGCCTCAATAAAAAAGCTGTAGTGCGCCAAAGTAAAAAACACGTACTGTAATGTATTCGGAAAAAAAAAGGTATTTTTTGGCCCCTATCAATTCCCCTGGGTAACTACACAATTGTGGATTAAAAATTTAACTGCAAGGGGGCTCTATCAAACAAACTGGACTGGCAAAAGTGCAAAAAACATATCTTAATGTATTCGGATAATAAAAGGTTTTTTTGGCACCTTTCAATTACTTTGTGACTAAAAAAATTGCTGTTTTCACATTTAATGAAGGGCCTAAAATGAACAAAGCTTAGTGCCCCAAAATAAAAACACGTACTGTAAGATTCGGATAATACAATTATTTTGGCACCTATCAACCTGTGCGTCTACAAAATTGCTGGATTCAATTTAACTGAAAGGGTGGAAAATGAAAAAAGGGGGGAATGGGCAAAATTGAAATTGAACACCTTCTGAAATGTATACTGAAAATTAAAGTGGATTTTGACCTAACAAAAGACCTGCATTTACTAGAAAAGATGTGTATCCTAAATAACCACCGGCCAATTTTTTGGGGAATTCCCAATGCTGTTAATTTTTTTCTATTGCATCAAGGGGCTACACTAAATCTTTGGGAACTTATCCAGTATTTTTTTATAGAGCTTGTCTTGTTCGCCCGGGGGGCCCCCTCCCCGCCCCCCCCCGGCTTTTTCCCCGCGGAGATGCCTTTAAATTCTCTACCTAACACATAAAATCTTCCAATCTCTAAAACTAACTAAGGGTTTAAGGATCACCTAACAGTAGACTTTCTCTGTGAAGAAATGATTTTTTTCGCTGGCTGTTTGGGCACAAGCAGAGCGCACGTCCTTTTTGCTCTGAGCGCTGAGAGACACTGAGGCTGAAAGGGAAGGGCTTTTCTATGTAAAACAGGTCATGTGATTTTTCCAGCCAATGCAACCCCTACACATCCCAGTCTGACGTCGCACAAACATCCACCCTGCCTATTCGTAGCTGATTTGCTGGCCCCAAAATGAAGGAAGCGACGAAAATGGCGATCTTAAAAGATGATGCACGATTTTTAAATTAAAATTATCGCATGATCTAAAAATTTCGATCAAATAAAAACTGTCCGATTTAACTTTGTCGATAATAATCGCTCAACACTAAAAATGATACAAAAACACACCTATGGACACACCTATATATAGAAAAACAGGCTAAGATCAAATATAAATGATAAAATATCTTGAAGCATAACACATACTTAGCCAAGTGTCACCCATACTTAGCCAAGTGTCACCACTGGGTGACACTTGGCTAAGTATGTGTTATGCTTCAAGATATTTTATCATTTATATTTGATCTTAGCCTGTGTTTCTATATATAGGTGTGTCCATTTTCCCTGTTATTTTTTGGAGGGTTGTAGCAGTATTTTTCTGTTGTGTGTGTTTTTGTATAATTTTTATTTATATTTGTGTCATTTTTATGGAGTTTTTTCAATAAAATTTATATATTTTTTATCATTTATGGCTTATTTTTGGTGTTTTACCTCTGCTAATGTAGTTGCATTGGTAGGAAAGGCTTCAATTTTCACTTCAGTATTGGAATTGGATCTCCACTGATTGTCAAGGGATTGACTTCTCTGAGGAGTAACATATTCTGCTTTATCAAATTGATGGCTGTCGGTGTGTCGGGCCAGAACAAACAGCATGCAAACATTACGGGAAGCACACAAGCTGATGGTGGCAGCATTATGGTCTGGGGAATGTTTTTTGTAGTATTCTCTGTGCCCGCTCATCCATGTGAAAGATACTCTCAACCAATTTGTGTATGAATCCATCCTTACAGATCACATGCACCAATGGATGCTGATTGTCTTCCCCGGGGAAAAAAGGGGTCTTCCAGCTATACAATGCAACATGTCACATGGCTTGAAATTTTTTATACTGGTTGGAAGAGTATGACCAAGACTTCCAAGTTTTACCATGGCCTCCTAATTCCCCAGACTTGAAATCCACTGAGAATTGTGGGGATAGTTTAATAATCTTTTTTTACTCTATGGATCTTCCTCCATGCACCCTCCAGCAGCTGCGTGATGCACTACAGTTAGCATGGCTCCAGATAACTACTAGGACCTTTATTGAGTAATTTTCAGCCTGTCTAGCTACTGTCCGTGCTGCACAATGGTTACTCTGGATAGAATCCAACTGTGTAAAATAAATTTAGTTGTTAAAAGTTTTGATGACCCTTCTCTTAAAATGTATGACATGCAGGTGAAACTAGTTACGTTTCTTTATGTCCTGGTGGAAAATATAAACATTTACAGTATTCTGCTGGTTATCAGCAATGCATATTAGGATCCCAGTTTTGCAAAGCAACAATATTAACCACTTAGCTATTGGGGTCCCAACTTATTGGAGCCCCACACAAACCTTGTATGTTCTTCTTTTGTGTATGTGTGCATTTTCTCCCAATATTCTAGTTTCCTTCTATACTCTGCAACATATTAAGAGGTTAAATAGCTGAATTAACTGGGAAGATAGAGGAAGTAAGCTAACCTGTTGAAATGAAAGGGGTTGGCCACAAAGCAAAATTGAGGTGTGAAGCCTGGAAATTAAATAATAAACATTTTCGCCATTCATCATTATAAAAAATTCTGTACTGTTTTTGTATTACCTGCTGCCTTTGTGATCCATAGTGTATAGTTCGTCTCTAGAGGATACAACCAGTGACAAGAGCTCCTCAGTCTTGCCACACATGCTCAAACATCACCACTCCATCTCAGACAACTATTATTAGTCTCTTCCCTGCTTAGTAATCACACATACTGACTACTGAGAGAATGCTCAACCACAGGTGTTGTCATTGTACTTATGTCCTCTGTACTCCTTATTAATTAGTCAAACAGTGCAAATAAATAAAAGAAAAATGAAACTTCAATCAGGTAAGTGCATTGAGAAAAAAAAATCCACAAGTTTGGTTCTTGCAGGGTTTTTGAACCTAGGACCCCTATGGTGAAAGACAGAAGTGCTAACCACTCAGCTAAATTGTAGCTACTTACTGCTCTCTGCTTAAACAGACCTTTGTTTGATGGGACTGAGCAGACTTTGGAGAAAGCCATTATGATGTTATGTCTACTGGGTCACAAGATTTGCAGTTCAAACAAATCATACACACCCCCTTTTGAGCACACTGAAAGTGGAATCAGCACAAACCAGGAATGAAATGCCTTTGTGGCAAAAAAAACCTTCAATTTTCTGCATTCGGTTACACAAACAGTTTGTATGTCTGTTTTTTTTTTTTAATTTGCACATTGAGTAACCATCTACAGTGCAGGAAGAAAAAGTAATTAGTTACAGTTAGGGAGATGATATTGGAGGCATGGGATTACAAATGCTTTGCTCATTAAATAAAGACATGTATAGCCTGGTTTCTGAAGCATGTGGTTTTCTCAAGAATGATTGGTTAGTGTGAAACATGTCATAATACAAACAACTTTCAGAAGATTTTGGAAGATATGTTGTAGAGATGTATGAAGCTAGAAAAGGTTACAGCACGATGCTAGAGACCATAGAGTACATTAATCCATGGTTAGACAAACTGTCTAACTATACGTACAATTCAGTACTGTCACTATTCTGCCAGTGTCTGGTTAAGATAACCATATGAGCATATTGGCAATCCTAGAAGTTGTGAACAAGAACTCGAGGATAACAGCAAAAGACCTGTAAAGGACTCTCAAAAACTCTATATTTGTTCACTATTGTAAAAACACTAAACATGAATATTATTCATGGGAAGACTCGAGAAAGAAAGCCACTGCTGTCCAAAGAAAACATTGTGACTGGTCTTAAGCTTGCCTGCGATCAAAATCGTCTATGAACAGGTAAGACAAAAATGGAATGTTTTACCATAAAAGCACACGGTTATGTTTGGATGAGAACACTGCACACCAAATACAACTTCTTGTGTGTACTTTATTTAGTAAGATTGTGTTGTTTATAATTACATAACAACCAGAACATTCAGGTAATTCAAAAGGCTTTACTTACATCTTATTACAAATGTAGCTATCTGCATAATATGTTGGAACTACAGTTTGAGGAGGATAGAAATCAACCTCTGCTGTTCTACTTAGATAACCACCTTCCAGACACATCCTTGATATTATTTGTTTCCCCTAGTTCTATGTTTCCTGACAATCAGCTGCTATCACCATTGGTGAGTGTCCACACATGTTGTAGTATACACTGTCCATTCAAGCAAGTTGGCAGCTAATAATGTAGGGTAGCATTGGGTCACCAAGATTAGCATCTGCTCTTTGCAGTGGCTATCTGTACTGGCTATTATGTAATGGTCCTGATCAGGGCACCTCCTTAAATGAAGTCTATGTCGCCTAATAGAGTACACGGGTACAAGGGTCAACCAACCGTTCTAAACATGGAAGTATGTTTTGGCATCATGATTCAACAATTACAGTTGTCTACTTCATCATAGTCTAATATTGTTATTAATAATGTGACTGTTCTTAGAAAACAATGTTACTGAATTGTTGGAAGAAAATGTGGGCACCACAGAAAAAACTGAGAGTACTTTACCCAATAAAATATTATAGAAATATTTTACAAAACAAGAAGATTGTCATTTCTTATACTTACTAGTATTTGGCTGATACAGAATAATGAATAAGATCAAAATTATTTCTTTATTTTAATGAAGGTGACATCTCCCTAAGAAAGAATAAAGCCAACTGAAAACTTCTTGATTTTCATCTGTGAAGTTTACAGAAGTAGCAGTGAAACCAAGATCATGGTGAGACCAAGCTTGGACTCTGTGTGATTCATGCACATCCTTACTTTATTCCAATGCTTTGAACAGTGGGTAGTTTACATGTTAAAAAAATCCTGCATTTTATGATCAGATTGACAAAGAGAATTGGAAAAGAGAACCAGTTTTGCCCCCGAGGATATGTCTGTAGTGATGGAGACCTCCTGTGGGTTGGACTGGGCAATGGCTTGTTTCAAGCAAAAATATTAGTCAGCCTCAGGCTCATGCAAAGCTTTGAAGGGAGTGTTGTTTTCGGTAAGAGATCCAAACTGCAAGTACAGTAGCTTTGTAAGGGTCTGAAACTTTGTCAAAGTGCACAAGTCCTTTTACTACCAAAACTTCATGGTCACATAACTAACAGATGTTGAGATTTCAAATACCATGTTTCCATTTTGTTACTGCGTCTGAAGGCCGTAGGCAATTATATTTCTTGTTTGATAGTCCTAAAATCACTTATTACTATGTACTCTGCATATGTTACCTAGACAAGTGTTACCAATGTTATTACAGAAGGCAGAATATTAAAAACTGCAAGGTTGGAGCAGGTCCTAGGAAGCATCAAGTGTACATGAATAACATATTTCTGTAGGTAATAATGGTCTAGAATAAAAGAAAAAAATTTAGAGCAGTGAGTAATAGTAATGACACATATACACATCTGTATAAAGATAATTTGCAACAACTGAGATAGCATATTCTCACATATTCATTAACCATATTGCAACAAGTTCAAGTGCATGAATTGTTAGAAATGTACATAAGCAACAGTTGTTGCATATTATTGCTTCTGGTCAAATGCACCATATTTACATGATGTATACTCTACAAATCTTGTTTGAGTCAGAGGTATACATCGGAACTATATACATACAGAGGCATACATTGGCCATTGGCCACAATGCAAAAAAAAATGGACGCAGCACTGTATAGTTATTTTTTCAGTGGGCCAATCCAAAGTCTGCTCCACTTTCTTTTACAGTAAAAAAAAAATGGAATGCCAGTGCATACACTGTGCATGAGGTACACAAACAAATCCCATTAATGCTTCTTTCAGATGCATTTATGGAGGCTTTTCGGCAATGTGTTTTCACCCTGAGACTTGGGGATATTGGTAGACAGTAGTTCCTTAAACCCCTTACCAAGTAGAGCCGGAAGGCCCGTTTTGGGCCTCTCTGACATGGAGAGCCCCATTTTTATAGTTAAATCTGTCATGTGTCACTTTATTGAGAAAAACTTTCTTTGAACACTTTTATACCAATCACATGTGATTTCAGAGATTGCGGTTTTCTCGTGACAACATTGTTGCTTATAATGATAGAGTAAGAAATTTTTGTCCAAAAATGATTGAGTATATTTGTGAAAAATATCAAATTATCTTAAACAATTTGAAAAATTTACCAATGTTTCAAAATTCAAACCAAATTTCTGCCTATGTAAGAACAGATAGTTTATTCCACTCAAAAAAGTGTTATAACTAGCATCTACCATTATGTCTCTGACTGTCGTTGCATCATATTTTAATCTTTTTTGTCTTTTTTTTTTATTTCATAATTATTTTTTTTTTTTTTTACGACATTAGGGGCTATAAAAATGTAGTAGTAATTTCAAATTTCAAGTAAAATTTGGCAATATACATATTATATTCTAGGACCCAGTCCCAGTTTCTAACGTTACTTTGATTTGACCTGGTATGTTAATACCCCCATAAATGACCTCATCTAAGAAACTCACACCCCATCAAAGTATTCAAAACGCATTATAGATGGAGTTAGATTACAACCCATTAGGTGTTTCACAGGAATTAAAGCAAGTGGGAAGTAGAAAATATTCAAAATTTCACCTTTATTATGCTCGCATGATTTCAATTTTATATATTATTGACAGAGAATACGGTTAAATGTGATCAGGTGGGGAAATAGCAAATTAATATAGAAATTCCCCAGATTCTTGCCAGCTTTTTTATAGATTATCCCATATTTGGCCCTAGTAGCAATTATTTTGCTCAAACACAAGCCCCAAATAGGAGAGTGCGAGCACCTATTGAGACTCTGCGGGCCCTAATTTCTTAGCAAATTTATATAGTGGCCATTTTCAAGGGTTGGCGAAAACCCTAAGTTTCCAAAACTTAATAAATACCACGCCCTAAAAAAGAACCCAATAATTGGAAACCTACACCCCATCTCTATTGGAATATATCAGAGAGGTTGTAGATGGTATAATCAGACCCACAGAGCTTTCTTCACAAATATTTTTTTAGCGCCTCTCAAAAAAATCTAAAAAAAATATATATTTTTATCCAATACTCCTGAGCAATTTCAAGCTCAAAATGTTATAAATTTTTACCAAGGAATGCTTGGAAAAAAAGGCACCAAAAATTTGGAGTGTTACGCATGTTCTTCAAGTTTGCGGCAATACACTTACATGTGGGTGTAAACTGCTGTTTGGGCACATGGCAGGGGGGTACAAGGAGGGAGCGCTATTGGCTTTTCGGCGCGCACAGATATTGGTGGGGCCATGTCGCACCTGCACAGCCGCCCAATAGTACTAGAAACCAAGGCTGAACCTACCAGAAAGTTGCCCATTTTATGCAGCGATTCAACACCCCCTCAGGGACTCTCAGCATAAGACTGTATTTTGCATTTTTGCGAGGACGCACAGCATTGGTCCACTGGAAATGGAGTGGGGAAACGCAGTTCCGCCATTGTTTTTTGCTTCATTTCTACAGTATTCGCCATAACGGGACATAAATGACGGGATTAAACTAGAACTATGGCGGGGTTCTCTACAATAACAATGGTATACTAAATGTCTTATATAGCTTTTTTATGTTCTTTATTACTTTATTACACTATCTAGAACGGCAGAAGTTCTTATAAAACAGTTAGGCGTATTCTTTTATGCGAGTATGACCTAATCTGACAGCCCATCTAAGCTTTCTTAACATATTTTCTGAGCAATAGTGGATCTCGTTCCTTGGTAGCTTCTGTATTCTTACGTCAGATGACGATATGGATGTGATTTTTATTGGTTAGACCTTTACCAGAGTGGGCATGATGAGCTTCGAACACTTTATATTAACGTTTTTCTTCTGTGAGGCAATTTGTACAAAATAGCAGCAATCCAGAAGTGTAATGTTTTTTATTTTTCATTTTTTCTACAGAGCGGTCACTGTCGGTATAAATGAAACATGCATTTTTGCTCCAGCAGGTGAATACAATTTTTTTTTAAAGCAATACCACATTTTATATATTTTTTAATGTTTTACTGCTTTCTAAACAATACCAAAACACTTTATTATATTTGAGAAATGTAAACAAACACGCGTCATTTTTAATATCCATGCATCAACGAGCAGTCTCCCTGAGAGCCAAAGACTCTTAATTTATTTTTCTTATATTTGATGGGAGCTGTATAGAAGGAACTTTTTATCTGCGGATTGAGTTGACAATATTTAATTGTGTACAATATTTTGTGATGGGAGGACAAGGACTTTATGATCGCTATTTTTAAATCCGTTTTTTTGTGAAGTCAGGGTGAAGAGAAAATACTTGCAATCCTTGTAAGTATAAGAGTTATTTTATATTTGTATTTTACTAATAGACCGTTCACCGCGAAGTATCCGTGACAAAGTTAGTTTTACTCTGTGGGTTGAGAGAGTTACGGTGATACCTACCATTTATGAGTTAGTGTTTTTTATTTGAAGCACAATTGTTTTATAGAAAAAAAACGTAAGGAGTTTTATAAATTGTGTATAAAACAATATTTATAGCATCGCTATCTTCTAATAGCCAGAACTTTTTTTCTAATTTTCCGTATAACAGAGCTGTGTAAAGGACTTTTTTTTTGGGCGGGAAGGAACGAAACGTATTTAATTGGCATCACTTTGATGTTGATATGAGTTTTTTGCTGACTTTTTTCTAACTTCCATTTTATGTGCTCGTGCAGGATGGAAGCAAAAATCGCAATCAGTGAACTGGTTTATTTTGGGTATTATGTTATATTTATCTTTTACTAGGTTCGTTCTACCTACGCGTTTAATTAACTATGACAGATTTATAGGGTTGTGCGGCGCGTGTTAACGTCTACGCACTCGCCAGCCTTCGGTGATGAACGCAAACTATAGGGTACTTGTTATGTATATTTGTAATAACTTCTTTTTACTTTGTGGTATATTGCGCATCTGTAAAAGGTCATCACGCATGTGCGTGTAAAAATGAGTTGCGAATGTCATACGACAACAATTGGTTTGTTAAATTATCTACTCTTTTTTTGGAGTTTGTTGGATTTACTTTTTTACAACAATTGTTTCTATATTCTCTATACCTTATTATCAACTTGACTATTTAAAAGACACTTTATAATCTCCCCCAGGTGAGGGATAATTCGCATGAAAGACAGAGATTCTTTCTCATATCGTTCATACAGCGCCAAATAGGAGACTCAGCCATAACAAGACTTTAATCAGCTAGTAATAGCTGGTTCATCCATAGGCCAACTGTCAGTTCCCCAGGCCTGGCCCCCAACGGTTCTCTAGCAACAAATGCATTGACTGGTGTGGTCACGTGACGTCACCAACAAGCCGCGGACTGCAATCTACTTTGCAGGCATCTCGGCTCTGTCGCTTAGTAAGTAGGACTCAGTAGGACTAGGCGCCATCAAAAGCTGCCATTAACTGGCGTTCCGGTTATATCTCGCGAGCCGGCATGAGTCAATTCACTTCTGCTCCTCCGCCCTGCCCTGCCAGTGCCGCAGATTTCGCGACCACGAATGTACAGCGACATCGGAGGGGGGTTAATCGCCCGCCTGCCGGAGCTCACTCCGTCGGGGGGGATGCGGCACATGTTGCCAGTGGTAATATACCAGCTGGTTCCAAGCCGCGATCTTGCTGCTCCGATTGTGAGCGGCGCAAGATCGCCTTGACGTACTCATACGGCAATTGCGGGAACCCCAACCCGACATTGCCGTATGAGTACGCACAAATGTCGTAATCGGTTAATTTAGTTAACCAATAAAACACAACGGTGCACACATGTATGAATACCCCCATGGCGGGGCGCACCTTTCCACCATTTCCGGCAGAATCTGCGCCTGATTTATGTCGGGCCGGGGCGCCCACCATACATAGCAAGTAGAGTCCGCCAGCGCCTCGCCTGTGTGTTCAGGCGTAGTGCGGGTCCGAGGCGCAGTGCGGGGTCTGCGCCTAAGATTCAGCCGGGCCGATGTGTAGCGGCCTCATACATGTCGGGGAAAAGTTCCCTGCGCCTCGCCAGTGTGTGTGGGGCACAGTGCGGGGACATGGGCGACAAGTGCGTGGACTTAGGTGGACCGAAAACAGTTCCGATGCGAGACAGGCTTTGGAACAGCGAAAATCATTCCAGATGTCGTGCGGAGGATGAATTAAAAATCTCCTTTATAAAGGCGGCAAACATTCTCAGGAAAATAGAGCTGAAACTCAAAAAAAAAATACAATAAAACAAAATCACTTTTCCAATATCCTAATTCAAGAATTAGGGGAATATTGGAACTTGCCGGGAAATACAGTAATTCAAATTCAGAAAGCTATTCTGAATTGTCCGGCAGAAAACCTGCCAATTCAGAATAGGACAAACGACAGTGAACCATTAAAACCTAAGGGGAATTTTAGACCAATCAGAATCCACGGCGGGACAGTTCAAAATACTTGTAAAAAGCTGAAAAGATGTGTATGGCTGAGCTAGCGGGTACTCGGCTAGCTCAAGCCAATCAGAATAGGACGCGACAGAGACCATTAAAACCCATGGAACTATTGATCAATCAGAATAATCCGACAAAGTCACCATTATATCCTATGGAGAGTATTGGACCAATCAAAATCAAAGCGGGACAGTTCAAAATAAGTAAAAAGAGACAGAAATGAGTTGGAATCAGGAGAGAGATTGTGGCTGAGCTAGCGGTGCTTGGCTATCCCAGCCAATCAGAGCGCAAGCTACTTCTCCATTATAGTCTATATATAGCTTTATCTACAAAATTGAATTACTGTATTTCCCGCAGTTCTCACGTATGCAATTTCCTATGAAGCGCCGATCTCGGCGACAAACCGCTTTGTTCTGGTTTTACTGCTTTTTATTTTGTAAAGAAGGGTTTCTGCTCTTTTCTGATAATTTTTACATTTAAAAAAAATTATTTTTGATTAATACTTCATCCGCACGGCCTGGTGCCGAGTTTTTCAGTGGCCCACTCCCCAAAAGCTCGATTGGGGATACCCAACACCCCTAGCTCAGCCAATCAGCACTTTTCGTCTTTTACTGTTTTTTTGAATTTCCCGCCGTGGTTTCTTTTTGGTCAAAAATTTCTCCATAGACAAAAGGGGTCTTTGTCGCTTTATTTGATTGGCCAGCTACCCAAAACCCCCGCTCTCACCCAATCACCTTTCTGTTTTTTACTGTATTTTAAATTTATCCCGCCGGGGATTTGAGGAAATCTCCCCTAGGTTTTAAGGGGTTTCATTGTCGCCCCATTCTGATTGGCCTTTTATCCCGCCAATGAGAATGGGTTTCAGTTTTTGAATTACTGTTTTTCCCCCGGGGAAATTTCCAATAAAAAAATTTGATATTGCGCCGTTCTAGAGTTTAGGAAGTGTTTTTTTTTTAAAATTTATTTTATTTTTTACGTTCAGCCTTTTTTTGACACTGTTTTCCCCCCCTTTAAAAAAGGCGACTTTTTCGGAATCATACCCCTGCTGACGAGCGGGCCCCGGGAAATTTCTGTCCCGATTTCTACTGCTCCTGATGTTCCGCCCCTGCTTTATTTCGTTGTGAGGATTTAGTTTGGGAGTGCCGAGCGTTGACTGCGCCTCGTTTTTGCCGATCCCCATCGACATCCCTCGGATAACGACGCGCCCCCCCTTCCCCCCCCGGGAAAAGCCTCCCCCGCCCCACCGCCCACTCCCCGCCCCTTCATGCGGGGGCAGCTGAAAAGGGAAAAACAGCCCTAACCGCATCCCCCCGTCCGACAGGGGATTCGGGCGGGGAGGCGCTTAACACCAAAAAAGGGCAAAAGCCCGCAAATTCGCCCAAAAATTTTTTGGGGCCGTATTCACAGCTAAATTTAACTAACAAACCCAGTATAGACATCCGGTATATGCTACCGGAAAAAATTAACAGGTCAGTTAATTGCCGGCAGAAGCTCACAAAAACCCCACTGTTGGGGAAAAATTTAAGATAAAAAAAAATTTGCACATCGCTTAATATCGCCACACCAACATGCAGAAGAGCCACGTATAACTGGGGATTTTCACAAATGCAAAAATATGATAAGACAATGACTCAATTTTCCCTCAAAGCATGAGGGGGGTGGTTGCTGGTACTACAGTTGCATATAATTTAAAGGGGATACAGAAGGTTGCCCTACTACAGATATGTGTGGTAATATGCTGGCTTACAACCTATTTGGAACCCTACTATTTAAATTTGGGGGGCTGCCCACCTTTTTAAAAAATCCCCGCGCTGCTGCAAAACAAATGAAATAATGGGTTCAAAAAAAGTAAAAATTTGGGAAAAGGAATTTAATGTTCCTTAAAAAAATCACTGGTGAGGCTTCAAATGCAATACTGTGTACATTTTGGAAAAACAGTGTATAAAAAGGGAAAAATGGCTAGAGAGAGTGAAAGGGGGAGGAATAGGGATTTGGGAATAGGTGAATTGCAATACCAAGACAGTTTATCTTAATGAGTTAAAAAAAAAAAAACTTATGCACAGTTTCATTAACCTGAACAAATATGTTAAAGGTCAATATACAAATCTCTGGTGTGATCTTTTTACACCCAGACCTTAACAAGACAAGGGACACCCCTCTAGTCTAGGGGAAAAAAGAAGGTTTCCCATCATCACAGTTAAGGATGGGGACTTTGATGCAGGATTTTTTTAAATTCCCCATGTTTGGATTTGGGCTTTTTGGGTCCTTCGGGGGAAACACGTGGTGCAGCAAATTTAATTTTTAGTATTAATCCCTTTTTATTACATGGAGAAAAAGTCTGCCCTTGATTCACTATATTTCACTTGTTTTCAGTGTATATAAATATATTTTAAAGTTTAGTGAGTATACATTGTAGGGGCAAATGATTAAATAATTTTTAGTGAATACCTACTGTATGAATTGATCTGGTGTTTGTGCACTAGCAGTTTATATTTATATTTACTTATCTTTATATGTATTTGTCTTTGGGGTTTAATTATACCCTCCCTCCTCGTCTTTTTTATTTTGACTTATTGCATTGCTTTTATGTAAAAACCCTTTTTGGGAAGACTTTATGATCGTGTTTTTCCCCCTTTCTGGAGTAAATTGCCCAAATGAAATTTTTGATTTGTAATGAGCATAATGAATGTGTTAGGTGCATTGTTCGTAACACTCGACACTTTCTAATGCGCCTAACATGAGGGGGCGTTAGATTAGACACACATATGAATGTATTTTGGGAAAAATAGGCGCTTTACTACTCGAACGGGAGACTGTTTTTTAAAGTGGGGCTCCCTAGCCAAGGAATTGAAATGGGTTGGATTTGTGTTAAGGGAAAAAAATCTCCAATATTTCTCAAGTTACCCACAATAAGAAAAAAAATTTATTTTAATTATTTAAACTTTAAAATGAAATATTTAATTTAAAAAAAAAATTGATCATAAAAATTAATATAAAAATATAAAAAATCCCCAAAATATAAAAAAACTCCCATAAAATGTATTTAAAAGAATCGAATCTAAAATAATTTTCTTAAATAACCCCTGAAATGTTGTTTGATTTTTATATTTACATTTTACTTATTAAATTTGAAAAGTATTTTTGCTCTTCACCCCTTTTTTCTACATACAGCAAGCCCACACCACAGGTTTGCTGGGACCTGTGGTCCTCCCAAACAGATCATACCTAGTTTCTATTCACTGAATGCATCCCAATGATTTTCTCTTATTTCAGCCTATCTATAAACCCTTTTTTTGTTTTGGGGCCTTACTTAGCCCTAACAACGGTGAGGCGCGATGAACTTTAGACACCATTTATGAGCGCACAAAACCACTTTCATACATCCAGGTGCATTATACACTGAAAAACAGATGAGAAAATGAACTCCAATGCCCCTAGTTCCATATATGTCTTCCTTAGTGTTTTCCCCTTGTTGCTGCAGTTTGATACTATTATCCTCTGCCTTTTTTATATGTATTTCTTTCTCTATCATATTATGTGTGTCCGACTAATAAAGATTATTAATAAATTGTAACCATTTATGTTTGTAATTTGTTATTTGTATAAAGTTGTAATTTATTGGAGGTAGTAGATATTCATTGGAATGAAACATGGCTGGGTCTTTCAGCATGACAATGATCCCAAGAACACCACCAGGACAACAGAGCAGTGGCTTCGTAAGAAGTATTTCAAGGTCCTGGAGTGGCCTAGCCAGTTTTTAGATCTCAATCCATAGAAAACCTTTGGAGGGTGTTGAAAGTCCATGTTGCCCAGTGACAGCCCCAAAAACATCACTGCTCTAGAGGAGATCTGCATAGAGAAATGGGCCAACATACCAGCAACAGTGTGTGCAAAACTTATTTACGGAAAACGACTTACAAAAAACTTACAGAAAATGTTTGATCTCTGTCATTGCCAGCAAAGTGTAATGGACTGAGATAGTGGATCCACTGGACCACCGCAAGTGGTGGTAGAGGCCACACCAGGGAGCGGAGTCTAAGTGGGTCCCGGTTTTCACCAAAGCCCGCCGCAAAGCGGGATGGACTTGCTGCGGCTGGATTCCACCAGGTCGCTACCCCTGATGTGAGTTGCTTGCGGAGGTGGCCAAGGCACAATGCGGTACAGAAACGGCAGGCAAACTTGTAGTCAGGCCAGAAGGTCAGGGCACGCAGGAAAGGTTCGTGGTCGTTAGACAGGCGTAAATGGAACTGGTACATGGAAGAGACAAACCGGAGTGACAGAAGGCTTCCTCGCATAGTTACAGGCACTATGGAATCAACGAGGTCAAGGAAGAGGTGGAGCCATTATATACGGTCAGCGGCCAGCAACACCAATTACTGGCGCGCTGGCCCTTTAAATTTAACAGAGCGGTGATGCGTGCACTGGCCGGTAGACGGCTGTGACAGAGCTGGAGGGCGGTCAGGTAAATTTGAGCGCCCGAGGGAGCGGGTGCGCCCGCAGACCACGGCGCCACACGTCCCGGGTGCAAACGGGACAGCAGGGACACGAGCGTGCCCGCTGCCCGGGCCACGGTGCACTGCTCGTGACAGTACCCCCCCTTTGGTCTCCCCCCTCCCTCTTGCCTGAAGAAATCTCCTAAGCAACCCTCGGTCCATGATGTTTTCCTCCGGCTCCCACGATCTTTCCTCAGGCCCGAACCCCTTCCAATCAATAAGGAAATGACGTTTCCCTCTTCATGGCCAGAATTTCTTTTACGGTGAAGACATCCGAGGTGTCGGCCACCGGGGCGGGAGGTGACAACCTCCGGGAATACCTGTTCAAGATAATCCGTTTAAGCAGGGAAACGTGGAAGGAGCTCGGGATCCGCATCAAGGGGGAAGCCGGAGCTTGTAGGCCACTGGGTTGATCTTCTTCAGGACCACAAAAGGACCGAGGTAGCGGGGACACTGTTTGTAAGACGGAATCTTCAGGCAGATATATTTGGAGGATAGCCAGACCTTATCGCCGGGAGTGAACTAGGGGGAGGCCTCCTGTACTTATCCGCTCGTAGCTTCATCCGGGTGGAGGCCTGATGCAGAGAGCGCTGAGTGCTGTTCCAAACAGCCTCCAGGTCACGGACCAAGGTGTCCACGGCAGGGACGTCAGAGACCGAAGACAGTGGGAGGGGTGGGCGGGGATATAGTCCATAAACCACAAAAAACGGAGAAGCGCCTGCAGACTCCGAATCCAGAGAGTTGTAAGCAAATTCTGCCCAAGGTAACAAGCCCGACCAATCGTCCTGCTGGGCTGACACAAAATGACGTAGATAATTTACTAGGATCTGGTTGACTCTTTCCACCTGCCCGCTTTTCTGCGGATGGTAAGCAGAGGAGAAGTCCAGATCCACCTTAAGCTGAGAACAGAGAGACTGCCAGAATCTGGAGACAAACTGTACCGCGCGATCAGACACAATGTGTTGAGGAAGGCTATGCAAATAGAAGACATTCAGGAAGAAGAGGGTTGCAAGACGAGGCATGGATGGTAACCCGGGCAGTGGTACGAAGTGCGCCATCTTAGAAAATCGGTCAACGATGACCCAGATGACGGTATTACCAGCAGACAGCTGAAGATCCGTAATAAAGTCCATGGAAATATGGGA
This sequence comes from Phyllomedusa bahiana, assembly GCA_025379985.1. Lineage (NCBI taxonomy): Eukaryota > Metazoa > Chordata > Amphibia > Anura > Hylidae > Phyllomedusa > Phyllomedusa bahiana. The sequence goes on from JAODAL010032369.1 coordinate 16,268, forward strand.
CCACCGGCGATCTGGAATGGGCAGCGGCAGAAGCCATCCTGCAGGCTTGAGGTGGGGTGTCTTGTTGCGGGCACACGAGGAGCACGAATCCACAAAGTCCTTGACATCCTTGACATGGTCAGGCCACCAATAGTAGTGGCTTATAAGCTGGGCCGTCTTCTGTATACCCGAGTGGCCGGCAATCCGAGAGCCATGATCCCACTTCAGGATTCTCCCTCTAAGCGCAGAGCGAACGTAAGTCTTGCCAGGAGGAATCTGCCGCAGCAATCAGACGGTTAGGTGGAATGATGTGACTGGGAGGAGGCTCCTCACCCACGATGTCCAAAGCCCGCGACAGGGCATCATCCTTGACGCTCTTCTCGGCCAGGCGAAAATGGATCACAAAGTTAAAGCGCGGGAAGAAAAGAGCCCAACGAGCCTGCCGAGGATTAAGGCGCTAAGCCATCTGGAGGTACACAAGATTCTTGTGGTCCGAGTAAATAGTAACCGGATGGCGAGCCCCTTTAAGCAGATGTTGCCACTCTTCAAGGGACAATTTAATGGCCAACAGTTCGCGGTGTCCAATAGTGTAGTTCTTTTCGGCCGGAGAGAATGTTTTAGAAAAGAACCCACATGCGACTGACTTGCCCTTGGAGTCCCGTTGAGATAGCACCGCCCCTGCTCCTACAGACGATGCGTCCACCTCCAGGAAGAACGGTTTCTCAATGTCCGGACGAGTCAAGACGGGAGCCGAGGCAAAGGCCATCTTGAGCCGGGAGAGCGTGTCTTCGGCTACTTGTGGCCACAAGTTAGGATTGCCAGACGTCTTAGTAAGGGCCACAATGGGAGCCAACAGTGTTGAAAAGTGCGGGATAAACTGGCAGTAGTAATTTGCGAAGCCCAAGAACCGCTGGATGGCCCGAAGGCCGGTTGGACGAAGCCACTGCAGGACGGCAGATAGTTTGGCCGGATCCTTTTGAAGTCCCTTGGCAGAGATAATATATCCTAGGAAGGGCAGACTGGACTGGTGAAACTGGCACTTCTCTAATTTGGCGAAAAGGTGATTCTCCCGAAGACGTCTGAGGACCTGGCGCACATGGAGACGGTGAGACTTAAGATCAGGCGAGAAAATCAGAATGTTGTCCAAATACACGACCACGCAAGAATATAAATGGTCCCTGAAGATCTTGTTAACGAAGCCCTGCAACACCACGGGGGCATTGCAGAGGCCGAAGGGCATAACTTAATATTTGAAATGCCTGTCCCGGGTGTTGAATGCTGTCTTCCATTTGTCGCCCTCCCGGATGCGGATAAGGTTATAGGCCCCTCGCAAATCAAGTTTGGAGAAGATCCTGGCTCTGCGAAGCTGGTCAAAGAGCTCTGTGACCAGAGGCAGCGGGTAGCGGTTCTTCACCGTACTTTTATTAAGGCTGCGGTAGTCGACACAAGGACGTAGAGAGCCATCCTTTTTCTCCACAAAGAAGAAACCTGCTCCTGCCGGTGAAGTGGAGTTGTGGATGAAGCCCTTCTTGAGGTTCTCCTGTATGTAGTCTGACATGGTCTTGGTCTCGGGCACATACAGTGGGTAAACACTGACCCGAGGAGGGCTTGTGCCAGGCATCAGGTCGATAGGGCAGTCGTAGAGGCGGTGTGGCGGCAAGGACTCAGCCTGTTTCTCGGAGAACATGTCAGCAAAGTCCTGGTACTCAGCAGGCAGTCCTGGCAGTGACTTCAAAGGCGCTGGCGGAGAAGTGGGAAGCACCAGGCGAGGTGTCACAAGACAACGATGCCGACAGTCTTGTCCCCATCGTGTAACTTTGCCCGTTTTCCAGTCTAAGACAGGGGCGTGGCATTGCAGCCAGGGTAATCCCAACAGAATTGCAGATGAGGAACAGCGAAGTACATAGAACACGATCTTCTCTCCGTGGAGGCCCCTGAGCGCATCGTGACAGGCTCCATGTGGTATTGGATAGAGTCGCACAGGAACTCCCCACTCACCGAAGAAATCGCAAGGGGCTTATCGAGACAGATCTTGGGAAGGCGAAGCTTCGACACCAGGGCAGCATCCATAAAATTGCCTGCCGATCCCAAATCATAGAAGGCAGACGCTTGAAATTTCGCTCCAGAACTAGAGATGATCTGCACTGGCATGGTCAGACGTGGAGAGGAACAGTTCCCACCAAGGGACACCTCTCCCACGTGCCCTAGGTGCCCCCGTTTCCCGAGCGCGGACAAAGCGGACAGTCCCTCAGAAAGTGCTCCAGACTAGTGCAGTACAGACACAGATTATCTGTGCGACGACGGGAACGCTCCTGTATAGAGAGTAGGGCACGGTCGATTTGCATGGACTCCTCGCCGGAGTGCTGTGGAGGCGGCAGAGGAGGCTTCTGGAACACCGGAGCCAAGTGTGGAAATCGACGGGGCCGAACAGAGTCACGTTCTTGGCAGAGCTTTTCTTGCCTCTCGGTTTAAGCGAAATCAATACACGTGCCAGGTTTGGGTCAACTCAGTCAGGGACGCCGGAAGATCCCTTGCGGCCAAAGCATCCTTGACCCTGCTAGAGAGGCCCTTCTTGAAAGTGGCGCAGAGGGCGGCCTCATTCCAGGTTAGCTCCAGGCCAGGGTGCGGAATTGAATGGCGTAATCGCCAACTGAGGAGTCTCCCTGACGCAAATTCAAGAGTGCGGTCTCCGCTGATGAAGCCCGTGCCGGTTCCTCGAAAACACAAAGGAACTCCCTAAAAAAGGCCTGCAATTCGCCCACCAATGGATCACCCTGTCCCAGAGTGGAATTGCCCATGCCAGAGCCTTCCCAGAGAGCAGACTGAGGATGAACGCCACTTTTGCCCGTTCAGACGGAAATTGGTCAGCCATCAGTTCCACGTGCATGGAGCACTGCATGATAAATCCCCTGCATAGCTTCGGGTCTCCATCAAATTTCGAGGGAAGCGACAGCTGGAGCTTGGGTCCCACAGAGGCTGGAAAGACGGAGGGTGCAGGAACGGGTGGCGGAGGTGGTGGAGATGGCTGTTGAGAGGCGACAATCTGTTGCATCATGGTCATCAGTTGGTCTAACTGTTGCGCCTGCTGTGCCAGCTGCTGAGATTGCTGGGCAACGATTGACGTCAGATCTTCCACGCTGGGTAACGGAACCTTGGCGGGATCCATTGCCGATTCCAACTGTAATGGACTGGGATAGTGGATCCACTGGAACACCACAAGCGGTGGTATGGGCCAAACTAGGGAGTGGAGTCTAAGTGAGTCCCGGTTTTCACCAGAGCCCACTGCAAAGCGGGATGGACTTGCTGTGGCGGGATTCCACCAGGTTGCTACCCCTGATGTGACCTGCTTGCGGAGGTGGCCAAGGCACAACATGTTACAGAAACGGCAAGCAAACTCGTAGTCAGGGTCGGGCCAGAAGGTCAGGGAAGGCAGAAAAGGTTCGTAGTCGTTAGACGGGTGTAAACGGAACTGGTACACGGAAGAGACAAACCGGAGTGACAGAAGGCTTCCTCGCATAGGTACAGGCACTATGGAATTGGCGAGGTCAAGGAAGAGGTGGAGCCATTATATAGGGTCAGCAAACGGCAACACCAATTACCGGCGCACTGGCCCTTTAATTTCAACAGAGCCGGCTCGCGCCATAAGGAGCTAGGACATGTGCACTGGACGGAAGACGGCTGTGACAGAGCAGGAGCGCGGTCAGATAAGTGCGAGCGCTCGAGGGAGCGGGTGCGCCCGTGGACCGCGGGGCCACCCGCCCCGGGTGCATCGGGTACAGTGGGGAAATGAGCGTGCCCGCAACCCGGACTACGGGCTGCGGCGCTGCTCGTGATACAAAGGATATCTAACAAAGTATTGAGATGAACTTTTGTTGTTGACCAAATCTTATTGTCCACCATAATTTGCAAATACATTCTTTCCAAATCAGACAGTGTGAGTTTCGGGATTTGTTTTCTCATTTTGTCTCTCATAGTTGAGGTTGACCTGTCATCTTTTTAAGTGGGAGAACTTGCACAATTGGTGACTAAATGTTTTTTTCCCCCACAGTATATATCCAGTATTGTTTTTTTAGATTTTTGGGGGTTCTTGAAATATATTTTTTTTTATATATATATATATATTTGGAGTCAGGAACCAATTTGTCCTCTTGTATGAGACAAAATTTACATTCATCTCACAGGGGTCTTTTGCTTTCCTCTGGATCAACAATATTGAGTTATAGGTTGGACTCGATAGACCAGTGTATTGCTAGAAATATTATTATACATAGACCCCATTATTTCTAAATAGAAATGCAGCAGCACTTAGCTTCTTCTTATACTGATTAGTGATGAGCGTTTACGTCGACTATCATCATCGGGTCGATAGTCGATATCGTCAATTATCAAGACGATTTCCGATTGTCGATAATAGATTTGCGCCGATGACCATTAAAGTATATGGGAGAGAACAACACCTTCATTCTTACAACCCAAACAGGGCTGGAGAAAGCTTGGAATTAACATCCACAACATCAAATGGATAAAGTGCTACATCTTAGGCAACACAATTAGGTTATAAAAGCCACAGAAAAAAAGTTTTCAGATCATTCACGATCCCTTCCCCCCCCCTTAAAACCCCCAAAAGCCTGACCTTAAAAACCCGCATGACCCACAAATTTAAAAAGGGGGCCAAAAGGGGAGTAAAGATTTTGAACCCTCATTTTTTTGAAAAAGGACATTAGGGAAAATCCCTGCCGGAACCACCATGAGCCCCAAAAACCCCATGACCCCCAGATTAAAAATTTTCCCGGAAAAAGGGGACTTTCAAACACCCTTTTTTTTTCACGGACATAGAAATATCCCTGTCCCCGGGGCCACACATGAGCCCCCAAACCCGCATGAAACCCCCAGAAATTTTAAAAAATCCGGAAAAAAGGAATTTTTTCAAAACCCCCATTTTTGTTGAACCGGACAAAAACTATCCCCCTCCTGGGCCCCCAGTATGGGGCCCCAAAACCGGGATGACTCCCAATTTAAAAAGTGCCGGGAAAAATGAGTCTTTCAACCACCCTTTTTAGTTTCACTGGACAAAGGGCTATATCTGTCCCCCGGGCCCCCCAGCAAAAACCCTTAAACCTGTCGAACCCCCAGATTTAAAAAATTGGCCAAAAAAAAAGGGGGTCTTTTAACCAAACCCTTTTTTTTGAACTGGACCCTTGACAATAACCGTCCTGGGCCGCAAAATGACCCCCAAACCCGCATGACCCCCCAATTTAAAAACTTCCGGGAAAAAGGAGACATTCAACCACCATCTTAGTTGAACTGGACCCTAGACATACCTGTTTTGTACCCCCCTTTTTGATCACTAATCCTGCTGACCCACAATAAAAAATAAAAAGAAAAAGGAGTGTTTTAACCAAACCCTTTTTTAGTTGAAAATGGACATTGAAAATAAAACCTGGCCCGGAAACCTTACATCTGCAAGTCTTCCTGAAACCCCCCTTTTAAAAATTCAGGGGGGAAAAAAATTTTGTATCAGCTATTTTTAAATTGCCATTTTTTAGGGAGTTTAATTCTAGAAAACACCTTTTTAAAATGGATGGGGAAACCCACCACGTCTTTTTTTTTCTTTTTTTTTAATTGTTTTAAAAGGGTTGTCCCCCACTCCCCGGGGTTGCTACTATGTTTAAAAATCCTTTTCAAAAACAATTCCCTTTTTTCAAAATGTTTTCCATTAACAGTGTCCCAACCATTCCGGGTTTTTGACAGCACATCCCCCCTTGAGCCACTCTTTGAAAAATTTTTGAAGGGAAAAAATGTCTTTTTAAAAACCACATTTTTTTAGAATAGGACCGTAGTAAAGCTTGCATTTCACACAAACCCGCCCCCACTTTTGTGGCCATGGGCTGGGGGGACGAGGAAGGGTTAAAAAATTTTCTGGATTCAGGTTTTCATTAAACCCCTGAAGAACGATTGGCGGAAAGGGGTTCCCTTTTCTGACTTCACAGGGCCCGACCCAGCGATACAGGGCCCGACGGTTCTGCAACCGTCAATTTCTGGCTTGGGGTTTTTGTCCCAGCACTGAAAAAAACACCTTCCCCTCGTACCTCTACCCCCCATGCCCTTTCACCCCCCCTTTTTTCGGGTTACCATCCCGATTTAACCCATGTTCAGAAAGATAAAAATTTAAAAAAGTTGGAAGAGTTTTTGGGCAGTCCTTTTTATTAAAAGAAAGGCAAAAACACAGCTATTCTTAAAAACCCTCTAAAATTTTATACAGCCAACCCGGATTTTTAGAAACCCGAAATGGGTTTTTAGCGAATACCTAAGAAATTCGGGTTTCGGTTTAAAACCGTAAGACAAAATCAACAGGGGTTTTTTCCCTTTATTCCCCCGGGATTTACAACTGCCAGTAGGACTAAGGGAAATTTTATAGTTTTTCAACAAACTATCATACAATTGCGCTATCTGCGCCAAACTGAGTTTCAACAGCGCAATTAAAACTTTTCCCAAAAGTTACACGGATGAGAAATTGCGTTTTGCAGCAATGACAAACGAAAAGTTGCTAGAAAATTTTCTAAAAGAATTGTCGTACAACGTGGCTATTTGAAAAAACTAGGGCGCACCACGTGCAATACAGCCTATTAAAAGTTATACAGGATAACAAACGGTTGGTTTTTGCACCAATGAAATACACCAAACAGTAACTACAAAAATTTCTGTATTCAAATTTAAGTACAAGGTGGCTCTATAACAAAACTGGGCTGCCCAAAGTAAAAAAACACTATTTAAATTTTTACGATAATAAAAGGTGGTTTTTGCAAACCCATGAAATACACCTGGGTGACAGAAAAGTTCTGTATCCTATTGTAAGTTTCAAAGTGGGTATTTGAACAAAACTGGGCTGCGCCAAAGTGAAAAACACATAAATTTTTAATTTTTGTAAATGATAAATAATAGGTGGTTTTTTTGCACCTTAAAAAACACACAATTTCTACAAATTTCTTATGGTAATATAAGTTTAAAAGATGGTCTTTAACAAAAATGGCCTGCGCCAAAATGAAAAAAAACCTTTTTAAAAAATTGTGTCCCGGGATAAAAAAAGGGGGTTTTTGGGCCCCCTTTGAAATACCCTGCGGGACTAAAAAATTTCTTTTATTTATTGAAGTAAAAAAGGGGGGCTTTGAACAAAAGGGGCGCACAAAAGTAAAAAAAAAAACCTAATTAAATCGTGTACATAAAAAAATGGGTTTTGCCCTATCAAAAAAACCAACATTTTCAAAAAAAAGTTCTGAACCCTTTAAATTTTAAGAAAGGGCTGTCCCAAAAAACAAGGTAATTATTTCACCAAAAAAACGGCCCAAAAAAAGGGGAAATTTAAAAACCATTTCAATGCGATTAAAAAGCGGCCCGGGGGACAAACCAATTTTAAAATCCCCTTTTCAAAGGCCTGCCTTTTCCTGTCTGTCTTATTTCGCCGGAAAACCCCCCCCCCCCCCCCGGTTGTCAGCGCTAGATGTTTTTTTTCAAAGTCTCACCCTAAGTAACAAAAAACTAAAATTCCCTCAAATTTTCCTGGTGTTCTAATGTTTCCCCGCAAAAAGCATAGTTTTTTTCTCTGTGAAAAAAGGGGAACGGGGGTGGGCTGAGCGTTTTTGGGAAAAATTTTGGGACATAGTCCTGCTCTTATGAGACAAAGACACCACTAAAGGCTGAACGGGGAAGGGGTTTATGAAAAACGGGGGTCATGTGATTTTTCCCCCAACCCACAACCATACACATCACATTTCATAAAATTTCCCAAAACCCAGCCACCCTCTTATTTCTAAGCTGATTGTGGTCCCAAAAATTTAAAAGGAAACGCCAAAATGGCGCAATATCAATAGTTTAAAGTGCAGATTCTCCCAAATTTTTAAACGGGAAAGGAAAATTAGATCAACATAAAAACCGTGCCGTTTCAATTTTGTAAATTTATAACCCCTAAAACACTAATACTGATACATATTTAATAGGGCTTCAATTCATTTTGTATTGATCTGAAAAACTGATACAATTTTTTAAAACCAACTAATTCTGGAAGAAAAGATTTTTTAACCCTTTAAAATTTAAAAATTTAAAAATGTGTGCATTCTCCCTTGATCTCATTTTTTTACTTATAATCTATTTGTATAAATTATTATTCCCTGTAAATAATAAAAAGGGGGAAAATTATCAAAAAATTTGGTTTTTTTCTGAAAGCCTATAGGTCTCCTTTCCCTCCCTGAAGGCTCTCTGTAGTTGTTCATGCTAAAACAGTAAATAAAGGGGAAGAAGGGTCTGAGTTGCAATGTTTTCGGGTTGTTTTTGAGAATGCATACTGTGAGAGGGTTAGAAGGACCAATGTGGGGGAGACATTTAAATTGCAATCGGGAAAAGCCCCCCGGGGTTTTAAAAAAGGAAAAAAAAAATAAATGAAAAATAACTCCAAAATATTAAGAAAAAAAACCTCCAAAAAATATTTTTTATTTATTTTGTTTGGAAAGGGTTAACAAAACGGGAAAAAACCTAACAAAAGGGCTGGTAAATTTTTTACCAAACCGGGGCCCCAAACCAGGGGGACCCCCGAACCTTTGAAGGTTTACTGCTTTAAATGTTAGAGATGCTGTTTTCTTTTATCTGAAACAATTGCATCTATCACTAAGTTGAATATTATATGTTAAACGGGATCCATCGGTTTTTTCTGCAAAAATTTTTTTTAGTTTAAAAATTGGTTTTAAAAATCCTTTTTTTTAAAAAAGCTCTGGTTGTGCAGCTCTTCTGATCCTCCTATCAATTTGTAGATAAATTGGCAACTAGGCGTTCCCTTTGGGGGTGTTTTTCCCTGCATCTCCACGCCCACCCAAATGTTTGACAGTCCCAGCTTTTTGGGAAAAAAACCCCTTTTTGGACGGAAATAGTAATACCATTTGTCAAATTCATTCTTAAAAATTTTTCCCGGGGGAAGGGAACAAAAAAAGGAATAGAAAAAAAGAAAATTATAAAGAAACAAGGGGGGCCAAAAGTATTATGGCGGGGGGGGCCCAAATTTGGTGCATTTTTTGGCTTAAAAAATTTTTTCCCAACTTTCTTAACACCCAATTTATTTTGTGTTTTAAAAATTTTTTTTTTACAACCATCAAAAGCATTAGACAGTATTGATAGATCTACCCCAATGCTCCAGAATTTTTATTCATTGAAAAATGCGGGTTTTTTACTAAAAAAAAATGTCAGGGGGAACCCCCAACCAGTCCTTTTTAAAGTTACATTGAATTGACAACATGTGCCCTTTAAATTTGACCTGTTTTCCTAATTTATCTAGACCTCAAATATTTTCCCAGTTCAAAATCGAAAATGAAAAGGAACGGGAAATTTTAAATAATTAAAAAACTTATCCCCTTAATGAAACAGTTCATTTGGTGACACAATATCAACTGACTTTACCCCAATTTTCTGTGCCCGACGATAGGATAGGCTACTTTTTTCCCTAAGGAAAAAAAGAGACGCTTTTCAAGGTTTGACTTCAGTTTTTCCCTTAATCAAAATGACTTGTGATTTTTAAAATGCCCTTGAGGCTCGGGGAAACCCTTTTTTTTTCCCTTGGGAAAAGGGGGGGTCTGCTGCTTTTGGAAATTTAAACAGACTTCCCAAAGGGTTTTCTCTAGCCCTTGTTTTTTAAATTTTTTTATAAATGCTTTGCGGGATTTTTACATCCACTAGATTTTTTCTTTTTCTTTTTTGGGTTTTTGGGTTATATATTGTCTGCCCCTTGAAGGAAAGAGATCAGGTCACTAAGACTTCTGTTCTCAACCATTTGTTTTGTCATCTTTTTCTGGACTTCAAGATGTGGGTTTAAAATGTGAGTATTATTTAAAACATGTAAATTTTTTGCACAGATTTCCAACTTTGCAAAGCCCAAAAGGGGAAAACCCTTGAATATTCAAGGGGGCTTTGGTTTTGGACAATTTTAAAAATTTCCCCGTTCTTAAAGGGGCAGCATGGGGCAGTGGAGCTTTGGTGTGCTGGGTTTTTTTGGACCTAAAAAAAAGGGTTTATCTGGTAAAGGGTTTTGCACATTCTTCCTGTGTTTTGTTTTTTTCCCTCTAGGCTTCCCTCGTGTGTTTCCAAAACTCGGGTTTTTTGGGTTTTCTTTTAAATTCCCCCTTAAAGGGTTTGGTGCCCTGACTTTGGGAAGTGATGTGAGAGGAAAATCACTATTTTTAACTGTTTTAATGCTATCACTAAACCCTCCACTGTAGGCTTGAGAATAATAATAAAAAAAAATAAAACATCTTGTGATATAAGGCCACCTGGGGATATGGGATGGGTTGCAAAAGATTTGACTTGGGGTTAAACTGAGGTACAAAGTCTAGGGGATCCCCAGTTATTCACCCTTTCACTCCTTTACATTTGTTTGGGGGGAAAACCCCCAAAGCTCTACTCCCCAATTTGAGTATCAAAAGCTGACAAGAAATTTTTCCAAAGCAAAAGAAAAATAGTGTACTCAAACCAAGTACAGTCCAAGAAGTTGAATTGAAAACTGACAGAAGGGCAGGGTTGTTGGGACTTTTTCCAAATTTTAAAATGGCTAGTGGGGTCAGGACAAGGGGCAGAAAAAAAGATTGGTTTTTAGACTTTGGGGGTCAGCAGAAAAACCTAGGGCTTGAAATTGCTCACAAAAGGGTGAAATCATGGGTTAAATAAAGAAAAATTTGGGCTTTTTAGTTTTTTAAGAGCCCCTGCTTCGGTTAGAATTTTCAGCGGGGGAAAATTTGGAAGTGATGAAATCCCACACAGAGGGGCTTAAAGGGAAACCCTTTTTTAAAAGGGGTAAAGAAGACTGCAGTGATAAATTTGAGTGGACACCATGCATTTCTGTTCCCTCTCAGTAAGCTGTAATCAATTCCTTGTCCATAAATATGTAGCAAAGTTAAACTTGTGATGTCATAGCTTTCCATGTTATGTGCTCTTATCTAAAAAAAAAAAAAAGCAATTAAAAAGCATTGAAAAAGTTTAAATAAAATTATTTGCCGTAATATCATGATGTGTTATCTGTCAAGTTTATCTTTGCTATTTTTTGCAATTTTGGGAAATTTTTAAAATATCAAAAAAAAAATTTGGGTTTTTGAAAGGGTGTTTCCAAAACCCAACAATATTAGAAACTTTTTGTTGGATAACTATGTCCCTTTGTTATACAGCAATACCTACTTTAGACCCACCTATTAATATCCCTTTTCATGGTGTCCATCTTAGAAAGGTTTTTCAAAGAAAAAACATTTACTTTGGGCATTAATTTTTGGTCAGGGAGTTACAGTGGGGGCACTTTCTAAACCCCTCCCTTTTGAAAGGATATTTTTAAAAGGGGGGACCCGTCGTTGCCCCTGAAATCATACACGCTCCAAAAGATGCCATGGCAAGTTTAATGGGTAAAGGTGCTGGGTCATTGTTCTGGGGATAAACATTCCCTATTTGTACAATTTTGAATTTTTTCAAACAGTGTCAAACCTTAAGGGTTTCTATAGTAAAATTTAAAAAAAAAAAAAAAAAAAATTTAAAAAAAAATTTAAAATTTTTCAAACAACCCTTTTTTATAAAATTTTAAAAATATTTTTTTAAACAGTTTCCAAAATAACTAATTAGCCCCCTCCATTTTTTGCCTGATTAAATTTAAAAAACCAGCATCATTTATCCCATACAGTGAACATTAAAAAAAAAATTCATTTTTTTGGGCTTTTTCCCCATCCCCCTAAAAAAAGGGAAAAGAAAAGCGATCAAAAAAATTTCTTTTTCCCAAAAAAGGTACTTAAAAAAAAAACCTTTATCTGCCAAAAAAGTCCAACCCCCAGTCAGGTCCCCCCCGATTTAAAAACAAAAAAATTATTTTGGGTGCAGGAAATTTTTTTTTTTTTTTTTTTAAAATACTTTTAAAAAATAACAAAATTCTTCCCTATTCGGCATCACGGAAACAAAACAGAATACAGAAAAAATGAAAAATTTTTTTTTAAACATGAACCCCACAAAAATTTGCTCAAGGTTTTTTTTAAAGTTCCACCCCACAAAGAACTTTTGGGGGCCTTTCCTGTGCATTATGTGGTATGATAAATGGTACCAATGAAATTTAAGAGGTTAAGGAGTTAAAGGACTGGAACTTTTGTGAATATAGCTTAGGTCAGGAAAAAGGCCCACCTGCTGCATACTATATATTATCCTGCTGCATACTATATATTATCCTCATCAGAATAAGCACTAGACAACTACCCCCTCCATATTCCCATCTTTTATCCTGTAATGCAAACTAGAACAGGTGTAAATCATGTACAGACACAAATAACTCATGAAGAAGGATTTTATTAGTACTTATAGACAGTGGCCCCTATCTGCTTGATTACATGGACAGCTATTTTTCAGGAGAACGGCTTTAATAAAGGGTTTAAAAAGCACAAACTCCCTTTTAAAAGGATGGCAAATTTGATAAATTGACATAATCAAGGCGAGTTGTTTCCATGCCATGGTGGACTCTAGTGCCATAGCTCCTCTGCCCCTACTGTAACATAAAGCATTATTCACAATCTCAAACCACATGAGGCCTATTGACTGGGAAGAAGAAACACTTTTTCAGGCGATTCATTTTCTAATTGCTGGAGGATTATTGTTAGCTAAATGAATCAGTAGATTTTTCATACTTTTCAACTGCAGGTAATTTTTTTCATAATGAATCTTTAATGAAAATTGCCTTTCTTATGAGAGCATTTTTTCTCACTTGTTAAAACCAAAAGCCCTCATTGAAATGTGCTTAGCATAATGGCTTAATAACCAGTGTTCGCTCGTCTCTGGCTGATAGGATCCAAATGAAGGACATAGACCTTGGAAATTTTGGGGCAACGGTTATTTAATACATAAAATGTAATAGCACAGATTTGTGAATTCCTGTGGCTGGTATGTTTAACATTTTCCAGACACTTCTTTACTCAATACTCTTGGTGCTAATAAAATTTCTCAAAAGCTAACAGGTCAGGCAAGGGGTACATTACATTTTAATCATCCTTCTTAATCACAGGGGGAGGTTGAGTGGAGAAGCAATCATCTTCAAAATAAAATGAAAGAAAAATAAATGAAGGGAAAACAGTTTTCTCTAGCGTACTTTTTATTTCTGATGTAGCTTTGATTCCTGATGATTTTAGTTTGGAAGTCCTCCACAGGTCTTCCTTTGCCCTGCCTAAATTCTGTATCCTTTGAATATTTTACATGATGAGGTGAAGAAGAGAAAAAAACAATATTATCCTATATTCCAAAATCTTACCAAAAAAAACAAATTCCCTTAAAGCCCCCAGGATTTTATTTTGTGATAATAGAACCGCTTTCTGTCGTTTGAAGTCTCTAAGAAGCCATCCTTCAAACTCTTCTCTTTGGATACAGTCAGGTGCATGTAGTTGATGATGACAACATGGCTGATATTAGGAGATGTCCCTGGGGTTGCCATCATTTTAATTCCAGCCTTGAAATTTAGGCCCGTTAGGAGGATTACTTTTAAAAACAAAAGATTTAAAAAAAGGTGACCAAGGGGTTACTGTAAAAACTTTAAATTTAAACCCAGAGGAAAAAAGAACATGAATGATAGATGAACAGGGGGGGGGATGCGCTAAAAGGAAAAAGCAAATAACCTTTTTTTGAAGATAGGAGAAAGTAATTAGCTGCTCCACATTTCTCTCCTGCATGAGGGCACGTAGCAATGATAAAATGCTCCAATTTCCTTTTCATTTCCCCATGGTTTAAAAGAAAAGGGAGTTTTAAAGGTTTATTACATTTAAAAACAAGTGAATTTTTACCACATACTCATTTGGTTTTGTGGGTGGAAATTTCCCCCTATTTGTTTTTTTTAAAACCCGTCTTAATATTTAAAAAAAAAATTTAATCTAAATATTGTAAGTAGTAGTCCGAGCCCAAATTTTTTTATACTCTGAACCTAATCCTAACTGTAACCCTTATCCTAATTGTAACCAAAATTCTAAATTGAAATCAGTTTTCTTTTCACAGATTTTAACCCCTTGCAGACTAAACGAAAGGGATATTCTATTTTCCGGCAATCCCGAATTTATAGCCCGGGGTTTTGGGGTTGCATTGCAGCTAACTCTCAGCGGTTGCAGCAAAGATAGCTCATATCTTTTGAATGAAAACGTGCCACCCAGGGGTTTAAAGAAAGCCTGGGCCCATAGAAATTTTTGGGGGATGGGGGCCCCCTCTCTCCCCCTCTTCACCCGCCTCCCCGACCGCGAACATTTAACGGGACATGCAGTTACTAGATAATACAAGGGGCAAATACCTCCCCATAGATATCACCATCATATGCCCCCAAAAATACCCAATATACCAAGACCAACATCCCCAAAAAAGCTACTCATAAGGGGCCCTGTTTATACCCCAAACACGCCCAAAAATTCCCCAACATAGGACTGAATAATACCCTAAACTATTACTGCAGTATACAAAGACAAATAGCACCGCCATAAGTGACCTTAGTGGTAGGAATCAGTGAAAGGGCTCTAAACAGATTTACAGTAATTACCCCCATACATCACCATTTGTGGTAAAAACCCCGTTACACAGACTCTCCCGATATAAGTGATTCAGTGCATTACACCTTAGATCACAAGTGACGCTTCTCTGACGGGTCTTGACTTTCCCTTTTCTGTTCTGCACCCGGCCAGAACGCCATGAGAAACCCCCGGACACCACTTGTCCCTGCAGATTTGCACACAAATATCTTAGAATCCTCACTTTTACAGTACCTAACTTCCTGCCACCCACCTCTGTACAAATTTCCAAGAGTTGTCAAAGGGATATAGGCCATAGCTTAGAGGCCCAGTCTCCTAGATGGGATGGTAGGAACATAGGATTCACCCCCTGGAGATTGTGTTACAGCTATGGCCTTACCCCAAAAGAACTTTGACAGGTAGGTAACCCATTAGATGGGTTGTAGTCTAATAGGTAGGTTGGGAGGTCCAGGCATAGGGGACAGTACATAGGCCCCCGGTTGGTGTCAGAAAAAAGGGCCCCAGGTAAGCAGATTGGTCCAGGTAGGTAGGGAGGCAGTATTTTAAAGGGGCTCAGGTAGGCTACAGATAGATAGGTAGATTGACCCTAGGTAGGCAATAGTTAGGCCCCAGTTAGGTAGGCAGCCCTAAAGTAGGTAGTTAGACCCCAGATAGCTAACTAGACAGTAGGTGGGCCACAGTTAGGCTGTAGTTGGGCCACAGATAGCTAGGCTATAGGTGGGGCCCATGTAGGTAGGTAGGTAAATCGGTTATAGGAGGCCCCAAATAGGCAGGCATGCTTTAGCTAGGCTATATGGGGGCAATTTAGGTAGACAAGGTTTAGATTAGGGTTTAGGCTATAGGGGGCCCCAGATAGGCAAGATTTCGGTAGGCTATAGGGTCCCCATATAGGGAGACAGGGTTTAGGTAACTATAGGACCCATATAGGTAGGCAGGGTTTAGGTAGCTATAGGGGCCATATAGGCAGGCAGGGTTTAGGTGGCTATAGGGGCCATATATGTAGGCAGGTAGGGTTTAGGTAGTCTATATGGGCCATGTCTGCCCCTCACCTTCTGTCTCTTCCCAACTTCCTTTTAGAGTGTAAGCCCTCACGGGCAGGGACCTATCTCCTTCTGTACCAGTTGTTAGTTACTAATTTGTCACCTTTGTACTTGTTTGACCTATGTTATGTATGAAACCTGAATGTACAGCGCTCTGGAACAAAGGGCGCTCAAAAATAAATAATAATAATAATAATAATAATATATGTAGGCAGGCATGGTTTAGGTAGCCTATAAGGGCTATGTATGTAGGCATACAGGGCTAGGGTAGTCTATAGGGGCCATATATATTGGAAGGTAGGCTTAAGCTAGTCTATAGGTGCCATATATGTAGGAAGGCAGTGTTTAGGGTAGTCTATAGGGGCCATATATGTAGGCAGGGCTTAAGGTAGTCTATATGGGCCAAAAATGTAGGCAGGGCTTAGGTAGTCTATAGGGGGCCATATATGTAGTCATACAGGGCTTAGGGTAGTCTATAGGGGTCATATTTGTAGGCAGACAGGGCTTAGGATACTCTATAGCACAGGTGTCAAACTGCCGGCCCTCCAGCTGTTGGGAAACTACAACTCCCATCATGCATTTGTATAATCTATAACAGTGGGCATGATGGGAGTTGTAGTTTCCCAACAGCTGGAGGGCTGGCAGTTTGACACCCCTGCTCTATAGGGACCATATATGTAGGCAGGCATGGTTTAGGTAGTCTATAGGGGCCATATACACAGGCAGGCATGGTTTAGGTAGTCTATAAGGGCCATGTATGTAGACAGGCAGGACTTACGGTAGTCAAAAGAGGCCCCATATACGCAGGCAGGCTTCATTAGTGTTAAAAGAAATAAGAAATCACTTACCTGTGCCACGCTCCCTCGATGCGACCAGCTCAGCTCCCGGGCAGTCTGTGCTCGGCGCAGGTGGTGCGATGATGTGACATCGTCGGACCAACTACGTCAACATTGTGGGTTGGCGCCTGCTAGGCTTAAGGCCTACCAGGAAGATTAGCAGCGTGGAGCACTGGTGAGGCTCCACTCTGCTAACACCAGGCAGTCCTGACTTGAACACTCGGCTCTGGGGGCCCGGGCTTTCAGAGATAGAAAGCGCTGGGCCCCACAGCTCCGCCCCGCCTGCAGTGAACTAATATGATCTGCCTGGCCCCCTAAGGACCCAGGCCCTGGGGCAGCTGCTACGTCTGCTATCCCGGTAGTTTCGTCCCTGGGTGCTGTGCACCGTTCATCACTTCGATCAGGGCACCAGATCGGTTGACATGGCAGCTGAAAGTCTTGTGAAGGCTTCCATCGCTGCCATGTTTTCTGTTTTACTACTTCTGTATAAATGATTGCGCCCCCTGGTGGTAAAGCACCCTAGGGGGACTCAAAGTTAAAGTAAAAAAAAGTTTTAAAGTATAAAAAAAAAATAAAAAAATTAAAAGTTCAAATAATCCCCCTTTCGCAAATAAAAAAATAAATAAAAAAGTTACACATATTTGGTATTGCTGTATCCGATAAAGTCCGATCTATTAAAATATAACATAATTTATCATGTACGCTGAACACCAGAAAAAAATAAATTAATTAAAACACCAAAATTGCTTTTTTTTGGTCATTTCACAACCCCTAAAAATTGGAATAAATATAATAAAAAAAGTCACATGTATTTCAAACTGGTACCAATAAATAAAAAGTACACTTCAGCCTTAAAAAAGGCACCCTCACGTAGGTGTTAGTACAAGTTATTGGTGACAAAAATGGTGCTACTGTGAATGGAATTTTTTTTACGGTAACAAAACATAATAAAAACCGTAAATGTTTGGTATTGCAGGATTCTATCAACCGTAAAAACAGAAAACCCACACAAAAATTTACCGTAGAGTGAAGTGTAAAGCAAACCCCCGCAAACATGACGCAAGTACGTTTTGTTTTTCACATTTTGCCCCACTTAGAATTTTTTGGTGGTTTCCCAGTATATTCTATGGTAGGATGAATGACAACAATGGAACATACATCTTGTCCTGCAAAATAAAAGCCTTCATATGTCTATGTAGATGAAAAAAATAAAAAGTTATGGCTCTGGGAAAGCGAGAAGGGAAAAACAAACATGAAAAAAAAATAGGCCTCGGTGTTAAGGGTTTACGGGGTTAACTTACCTGTTCCCCAGGACTAATGGTCCTGCAGCACTGTTCCTCAATATAGCTTCTTTCTAACATCATATCCAATCCAATATCACATAGGTAACCATAATATATCATTAGACCAAAAGTGACGTAAGAACAACAGCTCAGCAGGAATGGAAGTGCTAGGGAATGGGTAAGTGAGTCTACAAGTAAGAGCAGTCACTTAAAACACATCAGATAATGGTGGCCTGGTTGATTTAATCATGTGGAAGTTTGAGCATTTTAATATATTATCTTGGTACTTTACAAACTATTGTTTCGATGTTGAAAACCATAATCAAAGCTTAAAGGATTTCTCTCCACACGATGAGTAGCTTTTAACATGTAAGGAAAGGTAAATAGACTAATAACAAATACACCGCTGTTTTTGTTTTATTCAGGAAAATTTTATCTACCGTTAGGGGCCGTTCACACGGCTTATTTCGGCGTGGATTGGCGCCGTACTGCGCGCCGGATTTGCGCTGCAATACGGCGCCAATCCGTCGCAGTAAATTACGGTTTAAACCACCGTTCATAGAGACAGTGGAAATTTCCCTCGCTCCTCCCCGCTCGGCCGGGAAAGCGTCGGGCGGGGAGAAAGTGACATGCACATTATCCAGGCGCAATACGCGCCGTGGATAATGGAAGTCTATGGGGCCGGCGGGCCGTGCCCCCGCCCCTTATTCAAGCCGGACTTGCAATTCCGTCTTGAATAAGCCGTGTGAACCGGGCCTAATTGTACAGAAGTTTTTCTTGGTTACTGACAACCTCGCTCTCCTCTGTCTCTTATCTGATTGTTCCAGCTACCATCTGACCATGGTGATTTCCTCCCTGCTGAAACTTATCTGTAGAATAGAAGCTTGTTCGCCCAGTGACAAGTTTTAACCCTTATAGTATGTTCACATGGCATAATTGCGTAGCATACAGTACGCGCCACTATATGCCGGGTGTTTTGGGAGTCGCGCTGATCAACGCGTATTCCCAAAGCACGGGGGAGCCGGCAGCCCATTGACATGCATTACTCACGGCGCGTAATCGTCGCAAATAATTGATATCTCACAGTGTCTCCCTGCACGTACAATACGATCGTATTGTACGCGCGGGGATACGAGACGTAATCTATAGTTCTCTATGAGATCTATGGATTACCGTAATTGTGCCAGCAATTACACCTGAAAATAAGCCGTGTGAACATACCCTTTGAGCTCTGTAGTCTTGTGTGCTACAGACTACAAACCTCCCCCACTCATCTCACTGTAATAGCTAGAAATAACAGAGATGATATGGCAGTCACTGTATAGAACCATCCACAGCCTTACTACGAAGTGTGAGTCTGAGGTGGGCTATGGCTCAGTGAAACATTATGGGGAGACAACCCCATTAAGGAGAGAAAAGTGGGTACATGATTGAAACCTTAAAATGAAGTTCATTAGGGAAGTATTTTTTCTAATAACAACTAAATACAAGAACAAGGTGGCACAATCTGAAATCAGATGGAAAGATCAGAAGCATTGTCAGAAAATATTTTACTGAGTAGTGTAGTAGATGCTTGAAACAAACTCCCAGAACGTGTGTTTAGGAAATCAACAGTAAGTGACTGCAAACCTACCTGGATCAATCATACATCTATCCAAAGACAAAAATAAAAAGGAAACAATGTAAGGGCGGACTAGGTGAACCATGTGGTCTTTTTCTGCCATCAATCTTTTATATTTCCATACCTTTCCATATTATTTAGATGCTATTACCTATCTGCGTGATACCTATCTGCTGTGTATGAGCAATGAAAACATCTCAGGTCTAGTTTTTTTAATTCCTTGACAGATTTTATTTGATCCTTTACTTCTAAATAAGAAAAGGATACAGAACAGCCTCTCCTCTTTAAAAAAAAAAAAAAGAGAATTTTTTCCACTCTAGAAATTTTTTTTGCTTTTTTGGGTAAAACTAAAAAATAATACAAAAAACTCTTTTCGCATTTCCTTTCCAATAAAAAAAATTCAAAAAAACCCCCTTTTTTGCCAAAAACCCATTTTAATAACCGTTAAAAGTTTTTTGTGCGAGGGGGGGAAAAAAAAAGGGGAAAACAGCAAAATCAAATTTTCACCAAAAGACTCAAACTTAACCTAAAAAAATAAAATTAATTTTAATTTAGAACGGGAAATTTGTTAACCCCCCCATTTTAAAAAAAGTTTTTTAAAAAAAAAAGGGGGGGTTTTAAAAGGGGGGTGTGGAATGGGGTGGGGGGGGGGTTTTTTTTAAAAAGGGGGGGTGGGGGGGGGGGTTTTTTTTTTTAAATCCCTTTTTTTGGGGGGGGGGGGGGGCCCGGGGCCGGAAAAATTTGAAAAAAAAAAAAAAAAAAAAAACTTTCATTTACCTGAAAAATTTCAAAATTTTTTAAATTGCTGCATTTCAAAAATTTAATTATTTTTTTGTTTAAAAACCCCTTTTTAATTTTAAATTTTAATGCCCTAAATTCCTTTATTTACCAGAATTTTTGGGGGAAAAACCCCCAAAAATAATTTGGTAAAATTAATTTTAAAAATTTTTTTTTAAAAAAAAAAAAAAAAAAACCCCTCATTTAACCCTTTTTTTTTTAATTTTTTTAAATAATATATAAAAAAATTAAAATAAAAATTTAAATAAAAAACCATTAAAACATTACTTAAAATAATACTTAAAAAAAAAAACCGAAATTTTTTGGGCCCAAATGAAATTTAACCAAAACCTTGTTGGCCCAAGTAAAATTTTAGAATTTTTTGGAAAGCCCCTTTATCTACCACCATTTTAAAAACCCAAAAATGACCTTTTTTTTTTTTTTTTTTTTTTAAAAGACCTTTCCGTTTTTTTCCCTTTGTTATTATTTTACCTTTTTTCTTCAGCGCAAACGGGAATTCTAAAATTTAAAAAGAATTTTTAAAAATTCACGTTTTTTAAATAAAAAAAAACCCCCCCTTGAAAAAACAAAAATTTAAAATTAAAAATAAGTTAAAATTTTTTGTTTTTTTGTTTTTTTAATTTGTTTTTTTTTTTTTTTTTTTAAAAATTTTAAATAACATTCTATTTTCCAGAAAATAAAATTTTCCCCGGGGGGGGGCCCCCACAAAAAAACTGGTTGGGGAAAACTGAAAAACCCCCCTTTTTTAAAATTGTTTTAAAAAATTATTTTTAAAGAGATTTTAAAAAAAGTAAAAAAAATCAAAAAACCAAAAAAGAAAAAACCCATTAAAATGTCAAAAAACCCAAAAAGTTTTAAAAAACCTTTTTTTTTTATGAAAACCAAACAAAAATATTTTTTGTAAAATAGTTTTTTTGGATAAAAATTAGAAAAAATTGGGGTTAGCAAAACAATGTTAAATAAATCTTGCAAATTTTTAAATTGATTAAACGGAAAAAAAATTTTTCCAAAAAAGCATAAATTTTCCCTAAAGTGTTTAAAAAAAACTACTCCCCCCAAAAAAAAAACCCAAAAAAAAAGGAAAATTAAAAAAAATTGATTCCCCCCTTTTTTAAAAAAAAAACTAGTTACAAATTCAAAAAATCAACGATAAATTTTATCTGAAAAAATTTTTTTTTCCAAAATCGGGGCATTAAAAAAAGGCTGAAACCCTTTTTCCAGGGGGCCCCCTTTTTTTCCCAAAATTTCTAAAAACCCAGGTTTAAACCCACAAAACTTTTTATTTTTTCCCAACAAACCCTTTTGAAAAAAATTAAATTAATTTTTAAAAAAAAAAGTTTTTTTAATTTTTAAAAAAATTGAATGTGTAAAAAATTCAAAAAAATTTTTATTTTACAAAAAAAAATTTTAGGAACCGAAAATTATTTTGGAAATTTAACCTTTGTTTATTTAAAATTTTTTTTGAAAATTTTTTTTTTTTAGGGACAAAATTTTAATCTTTTAAATTATTAAAATCGGCATATCTAAAAAATTTCCCCATTTTTTCCCTTTTTAAATTTTTCCCAGAAAAATTAAAAATTTTTTTTTGGGGACGTCAGGGATTTTGAAAATTTAAAAAAAAAAAACCCCTAAAAACAAAAACTTTCCAAAAACCTTTATTCTCCCGTCTCTAAAAAAACTCCCCCCCAAAAAAAAACAAAAAAAAATTTTTTTCCCCAAGGAAACCCTATTTTACTTCCCCCAAATTTTTAAAAAAAAAATTTTTTTTTATTTCAAGGAATTTTAAACACTCACCCTTAAACACAGGGGGGGGGGGGGGGGGGGGAAAAAAAAAATTTACTAATAAAAAAAATAAAATTCCCCAAAATTTTAAAAATTTTCCCTTTTTTTTTAAAAATTTTATTAAAAAACCGGGATATTGGCCCCAACAAAAAAAACACATTTTTTTCTATTTTTTTTTCCCAAAACCCCTTTTATTTTTTTTTTCAAAGGGTTTTTTTCCAATTTTCCCATTCCCCCCGGGTTTTTTCTCCTTTTCATTTAAATTTAAATAAAGCAATTTATAAACCGGGGGGGTTTTTTTTGAAAAAAGTTTTAATCAAAAATAAAATTTTTTGTTTTTTCCCCCCCCTTTTTCTTAACAAAACCCACAAACAAACAAATCAATTCCCCCCAAAAAAAATCAAAAAAACCTTTAAAAAAAAAAATTAAAAAAAAAAAAAAGGAAAAAAAAAAAAATATAAAAAAAAGAAAAAAAAAAAAAAAAAAAAAGAAAAAATAAAAAAAAGAAAAAAAAAATTTTTTTTTTTCGCCCCCCCCCCCTTTTTTTAAAAATTAAAAAAAAAAGAAAAATTTTAAAAAATTTTTAAATTTTAAATAAAAAAAAAAAAGGTTTTTAAAAAAAAAAAAAAATATTTTTTTAAATTTAAAAAAAAAAGAAAAAATATAAAAAAAAAATTTTATAAAAAAGGGTAAAATTAAAGTAAAAAAGTTTTTTAACAAAAAAAAACAAACGGGCTTTTCCCCTTTTTTTTCCCCGGCGCACCAAAAAAATTTTTCCCCAACTAGCCCCCGGGGGTTTTAAATCAAAAAATACCTTTTAAAAAAATTTTTAAATAGGGGTTTTTTGTTTTTTTTGCGCACCCGGGTTTTTCTTACAATCCAAAAACTTTAAAAAAAAAGCAATTTTTAAACCCCGGGGAATTAAAAAGGTGAAAAAAAAAATTTTTCAAAAAAAAAAAAATTTTTTTTATTTTGCCCACCCAATTTTTGATAACCCCGATTTTAAATTTAAAGAATTTTTTTTTTTGGGGTTTTTTTTTTGTATTTTTTTTAATTTTTCCCAAAACAAAAAATTTTTTTTAAATTTTTTTTAAAGGGGAAATGATAACGGCAAAAGGGGGACACGGGGGGTGGGGGTGAGAAAAGGTTTCCCCCTTAAAAAACCCAAAACATTTCTTCCTAAAAATTTGAATGGGGGGGTAGGGGGGGGAAAAGAAGAAATCCCCCCAAGGGCCCTTTTGGGGTTTTAAACCCCCCAAACCCCCTCTCTTCCCAACCCCCCCTTTGTGCCACCCTAACATCCCGTAACATGAACGCCCAAAGAAGGCCCACCACGTTAACCTTTCGGCCCTTTAGACAAATGCGGGGGGGGGTAAAAGGGGCATTTTAAAAATAAGAGAAAATTTAATCTGTTACCCAACGGGGAAAATTGGGGGGCCCAAAGGAAAAAATGGGGGGTTTGGAAATTCGGGTTTTTGACCCCTTATAGAAATCGGGGGAAAAGACCGGTAGGAAATTTGGGGCCATTGCGGCCCCTGGTTTTTTTCCCAGTTTGTTTAGCACCACATGGCCCGGGGGAAAAGATGGGTATGGAAAAAAAAAGGGGGCGGGCAAATCCGTGAAAAAGGGCCCCAAAGGAGCGAAAACCCCCCCCCCAAAAAAAAAGGTCCGGATTCGCCCCCCCTTTTTTACAAACCCTTTTTCCCCCCCCCTGTATTCCCCCCCCCAAAAACCTAAGGGGCCCCTTTTTGGAACCCCCCCCAAAAAACCCAAGCGCTTTGGGGAAAAAGGGAGGAACCCTTTTTAAAAAAAAGGCCCCCCGGGAAAAAAACACCCCCCCCCCCCCCCCCCCCCACCAACCCTCCTCCTCCCACCCGGGCCCTATCAAATCCCCCCGTTCAGCCACCCGCCCGTCCACCCCCCCAGAACCCACCACCCCCCCCCCTCCTTTTTTTTTTTTCCCGATCCGACACCCCAAACCAGCCTTCTGTCTTCCGGTTTTGGGGAGCAGAAGAAACATTTAACCCAAACCATCCCAAAGCCAAACCTGAATTTGGCATTCCAGGGTTTTTTGGGCCCTTTGGGAAAAGTTTCCTTTCCCTCGGTGGACACAGATGGGTTTTTCCCCACGTCATGGCCCACGCCTGCCCCCAATACCAATCCGAGCAGCATTTTTTTGCCAGAAAAGCCGTCCCTCCCTGGGGCCGCCCCCGTTCATCTAAAAAATTTTAAAAACGCTTGTCTGCATCGTGCCGGAAAAGCCATCCACCACCGCACTGGACTAGTAACCGGCCAAGGCCGCATATTCTGGGACAGCCACTGGTGAGCGGTGGATTCCGGGGGACGGTGGCTCCAGGCCGCGCACGCTCTTCAAAACCCGCAGATGGTGCAGGGCTCTTTACCCCAAGTTTCCCCTGTGGGATCACGGCCCAAACAAGGGGCCCTTTGAAATTAAAACTGCCTTGGAGACCGTCCACACACAGGGTCAGGGCTGTGGACGGCTCCAAGCAACAGACCAGCGCTGGGGGGGGTACAAGAACCTTGTGCCCGGGAAGGTTGGGTTTTATAACGGGCAAAATCCGCTGGCCGCCCTTTAAATCGGAGGCTGGAGCACTCCCTTCCCGGCACAGTCATGACCGTCGTCCAGAAAAATTTCTAAAGAGCAAAAACCCCGGGGCTGGACTGCCTCTGAAGAAGGCCGAGGGCTGAGTTCGCACTTCCGCCGGTCGGGACCCTGCTTCTTCCCGCCTGGCTGCGTTGCCCGCGTGAGCTCGGCCTCCCCGTCAACCGTCTTATTTTGACGTGGCAACACGCTGGAATTTTCCCACCCCCACTGCCCCACATTGTGGGGGCAGCGCAATGCCATTACCAGTACGAAATGACAATGGGCCCGACAAGCACGGTGCGGACTCGGGTGTTTTAGCCCCGAATGGGGCAGGGGAAAGAACTCTGCACCATTCTTTCCAGATTGAAGAAGCCACCAAAAAAGGTCAGGCGGAAGCCCTTTCACATGACATTGGGTATCTTTTTTGGACATCGTTGGACATCTGAAACATCAGTCCCCCACGACGGAGGAGGAACGGGCACAGATCAACACGGGGCCTTTTCTCTCCGTCAAATCCCCCAAGGCCCACATTTTTTTTCAATTTTTTCGGTCTTCATTAGGCATTTTTCAGGGTCCAAGCATTAAGGGGGCACCCCCATCTCAGGGGGCATCACTGAGCAATCAGGCGGTTGAACGTCCCGAGGAAGCGGAGGAGGAGGGTGGAAGGGGGAGGTAAATTCTAGACCCCCGACGTCCCTGCCTTGGAAAGAGTTGGCGTGAATTTTAGGGGAGGGAAAAGGGAAAATGATTTGCTAGTGCCCCTCAACCCAGAGGCTTGGGAAAAACAAGGCCCATCTCTCCAGAGTGCTTGGATGCTCCCTTTCCCCAACATGATCCTCGCATTAAGGCCTCAAAAATGAACAACATTTTCGGGTGCCACCCTCCCGGATCCCCTACAAAAAAAAAGCAGCACTTTTCCCTTTCCACCCACCCAAATAGAATAAAATGCAGAAATGAGACCTGCTGATTTATCAACGGAGACATCTGTTGCGTCTGCTTCACGTTCTTCAATTTACGGTGGAACAAAGCCAGCGACGTGACAGCATAGAGTGCCAATACCGTAGCGGGAGCACGCACAGCACAAGGGGGCAGAAGCCTAATGGGGGGACCTCTGGCAATCTTTATTTACCACCTACCAACGCATGCAATGCAGGCCAAATACAAAAACCCAGAAAACCCGCTTAAGATATGGTGCACACATCTGCTCTCAACACCAATGTTTTGTAGGGTTTCCCGGGCCCAATAACCTTCCCGGGGATCCAAAAAGGACGAATGGCCCGAGCTGGGCCCCACGCCCTAGAGGTGTTTTCCTTCCCAGCAGCCACGTCATATCTGAGCGGGGGCCTTTACACAGCCGGAGGAGTCATTTCAGACAAACGCATCCGGCTTTCCCACAGATAATGTGGGTCGTTTGACTTTCATCAAGATGAACAGGCATGGATCTCTGATGATGTTGTGGCCCCCAATTTTCCGAGGGCACCCATTAGTTGCCGGTCTCCACATTCCTCTCCAAACAAAATGGTCCCTTTGAAAAACTTTTTTTTAAAATGATCTTTCTTACTGCAATTTTTATTCTCAATTCCCAACATTCATTTTTCTGGTTTTTTTTTGAGGGGAAAAAACACCAAGTTTCATGACAAAACCATATTCCATTTACCCCCACTTTAAAGGGTGATGGGCTGTCAGAAAAAGGAATAGGTAGGACCTGTTAAAGGACACATATTGCAAAATACTTTTTTTTGCAAGATCTTTAACATACTATCAATCCCTTTTTTTGAGACAACCCATTTAAAAACATTAACAAAGAGGGAAAAAAAGACATGGGGGATTTCCCTCCGTTTTAAAAATGTGTTTTTTAGAATTAAAGTACAAAAAAAATTGCATTTACAAAATACTTTTAAAAAAAAATTCCTCTGAATTTAAAGGGAGGTACAGGAAAACTTGACCAGATGTAGGTTTTCAAGGACAGGAGTATGGAGCACGGGTAGAAAAAAGAAAAACAGACCATTTTTCCAGCACTTGAGTAAAAGAAAAGAAGAAAAGCCAAGATAAAGGGCACCGGGTTTAACAGGGGCGTTAACCCCAAACCCGTATTTTCCCAATGAAGCTCAATTTGGCCACACCATACAAAGGGCAAGTGCTACCCAGGTATTGACTGGACTGAGGAAGGCGGGGTTCTCACACTTTCCCCTTCCGCACTTTGCTTCAGCACGACGTTTTCGTTCTGCTCATCAGGCATTTTAACCCGAGTGTTAATAATATGGAGCCAGCCGGGGCTCTCACCGCACCCACGTAACTCCGGGCCCGGGTTCAAGCTGGTTTGGCCCGGACAGGTTAGTCAATGTCCAGTAAAATAAAAAAATGGTTGAAAGACCCTTTTTCCGGCACTTTTTTAAATGTGGGGGTCATGCAGGTTTTGGGGGCCCTGCTGTGGGCCCGGACAGGTTTAAATCAATGTCCCCTGAAACTAAAAAAGGGGGTTTAAAGACTCATTTTCCACACTTTTTAAATCTGGGGGTCATGCAGTTTGGGGGTCTGCTGCTTCCAGGGCAGGGATACAATGTCCAGTTCAATAAGATAGGTTCAAATCAACTGCCTTCTGGCACTTTTTTTTTTTTGGGTGATGCAGGTTTAAGGGCATCTGTGGTAAAAAGGCGGGGTAGTGAATGGTGTGTGTTTTTTTTCGTGGCTTTTATAACCTAAGTGTGTTTTTCCTAAAAGTACACATACCATTTGACTTTGTGAGTTAAACCGCTTCTCCAGCCCTATTTTGGGGGTAAGAAGAAGGGGTTGTTCCTCCCAAAGACTTTTAAGGGCATCGCTCATAATCGACTGCTCCATCGAAAAACCTTATCAATGGTGGCCACTATCGACTATTGCCCATTCATAGCCAAAAAATCGCTCAACACTCGGTTCCCTAAAATTGGGGCCCATTTTGGAGAAACTGGAAGTAACGGCAAAGCAGACATAAATGAATCCCGTAAAACCTCTCAAATAACCCTAACACTAAGGGCATGTCACCACGGCACGGGTTTTCAGACGGTTTTTCAGACGGTTTGCGGTTTTGCAGACCGTCTGATAAAACCCAAAAAGAGTAAATGGGGGGGCTATGGGAAAAATGCCTAGGTTTTTTTTTTTTTTGGGCCCTGGGCCGCCTTCTAAACATTGTACCCGCACATTCTCCGTCCGGTTTTTGGGCGGAATCGTACAATCAATGTGAAGGGGAGGGCTTTTCTCCACTCATCGCGGAGAAAAGCCGTTCCCCCAGCGGCCGCGGGGACGGCCGGAAAACAGGAGAAATACCAGTTGGATAAACCAACCAGTATTTGTCCCTTGCCATGTGAACGCACCCTAATGATTTTTTGGTGATCTATGCTGAAATTGTTTTAGACAGACCCATACCAAAGTGTTCAGATTCGGGTCGAATTTTACTTTGACTTGAATCTGAAGTGTATAGAAAGTTGTCACTAGTAATTATTTTTATTTGAGACAATATACCATAAATATTTCAAAATAAATTTTGTTTCTTAAAATGAAAAACATGGCAACAAGAACAGTGGAAAAAAGGAAAAGACTGACATAAAGGAAAAAGTGGGCCATGCTCTAGCAAAGACAAGACATTTTGAATGAGCAGTCAGATGGCATCATGACTTCTGGGCTAGATTCCACAGTAAAAGTTTCTGAAATCAGTGGCTGACGAGCCGTATTGGCTCTATGGTGTCTGCATGGGTCTTTAATTGTTGGTAGCCCAAACTACTAGCACTAGTGAGTAGGGAAAATCATGTATTATTTAACTTTGGGACTGGATAAACCATACTAACTACAGTTAAAGCCATACTATTCAGAGACTATTTCACTTCTTTTCTCAACATCATTAGTGTAAATGTGGCCAATGACATACAAAAGTTTGCAGAACAATATATATATACTGTATATCCTTTTTAAATCGAAGGTGGGCTTAACAATTTTGCGCAAAATGTGAAAAAAGAACCTCATAAAACTTTAGTTTTTTTAAAGCAGAAAGTTTTTTTTAACTATTCTATTTTTTGTGGGCGCGTTATTGTTAGTGTATTTAGATTACACCGTCACAGCGGGCACCCACAATTTTAAAATTTTTTGGAGGGCTGAAACCAAATTTGTGTGTTGTGTATTACAAATAGGGGCGGCTGCCCCCCACTTGGTTTTTTTTTCACTCCACCCACTACACAGACTTTTTAATCATGCAGTGATTATAAACGGGGCCTTTACACTCTGAAAGGGAGGTCTGGAAGACCACAAAAATATAGCGTTAGTTAAAAGCATGTAGGACCCACCTGCATTGATTTTCGTTAAACAAGGGGGGCTAAAACAAATTTTGCGCAAAAGTGGGGAACAAAGAACCTCATAAAAAATTTCTTTTTTTTTTAAAAACAAAAGTTTTTTTTCAACGTATTCTATTTTGTGTGCTCTGTTTTTGTTATGTGTTAAAAATAATATAATATATATATATATATATAATATATAATAATAAATATATATATATTATATAATATAATATATATATCACACACAATATTTTTTATATACATATATTTTCAGATAATTTAAATTTATCCCACATGGGTGCTGAACTAGCAAATAATTCCCTAGTATGGCCTTTTGTATAGGTCTCTTCGAGGTTCATGCACTGGACATTCAGGAGCTTATTTTTTCTCTTTCTTAGCTTCACTTTGAAAAGCTATATCGAGTGGCCTTGCCTCATTCAACTATCTTTTAGCATTAGCCTCTCTTCTCTTACTAGTGATCAGTGTTGATCGAGCTGTTCTTGAAAAGTTAAGTTCTAGTAGAACTTCTAGAATTTTAAGAAAATGGAACCCCAAAAGATCATTTTACTGTTGTTTTGGTAAAGTTCTAGTTCTATTCAAAATGCCATTTTCGTTTTTTTTTCAGCACTTTCACAGCCTCCAATCAGTGCACGCAAAGAAAGCTGCTAGAATCACATGACCCTGTTTATAAAAATTTTTATTTTATTTTCCTTGTGAAAACCATTTTTCACTCACTCTCTATACTATACGACTGCTCTTACTTAGAACAGCATTTTCCTCTCCATAGACACAATATTTTTGAGAGTTTTTTTGGGCAAACCCCGAAGCTTTTATTTGGAAATTTGCAGGCCACATAAACCCCAACTCCAAATAAATATATAAATTTTATTATTTATATAATTTTATAAAAATATATATAAATAAATATATATTATAATTTAAAAAGTCTTTGGGTTTGCTAAAACATACTCGGCCCAAAATTCGGTTTTTTCAGATTTGGGGGTTCATAAAATTGTTTAACATACCGGCTACAAAACTCCTTGTTCAAAAGGCTTTTTTTTTAGTCCCCTAGGATGCAGGGCCCCTACAACTGCACCCGCACCTTTTATACTACGCCCCTGCTTGCAAGTGTTCCATCTTTTTAGTTTGCCTTTAAATGAATGAATATTTTAGTTTCAAATTTTTTTCACTAAATTGTTCCACGATCCAGTTTCTTTATGGATGGGGAATTTCAAACTCTCCTCACCTTATAGGGGATAAAAATAACTAAACATCCCCTTTCCCCCATTAACTTAATGGGGGTTTAGTTCTAGTTCAAAAAACCTCGAACCGAACACACTAAGGGCCCCATGTTGAAACCCCGGTGGGGACGCACCTTTTCCCCTAGTTTTTTTCCCCCGGGGGAAATCTGCGCCTGATTTATGTCGGGCCGGGGCGCGCTCATACATCAATGTAAAGTCCCCGCCCTCGCCCTTTTTTAGGCGCAGTGGGGGGTCCCGGGGGCCCGGGCGCTCGCCTATATTCGCCGCCGAGGGACGCCTCAACATGCGGGAAAAGTTCCCGCGCCTCGCCATGGTGTGGGGCACAGTAAGGGGGCATGGGCCATGCGGGACTTTGCGCCGGCAGACTGCGCCGAAAAACATTCCATGCGAACAGGCTGGGAAAATCGAGAAAAACATTCCACATGTCCTGGCGGATATAATCAAAAAACGCCTTTTTAAAAAGGGGTTTTGAGATGGGCGAATTTTCCCAAAAAATTTGGTCGGTCACTTCGCCGAATTTTTCCCCACAAAATTTTTTTTTCGGTCCCAATTATTTGGCACGAACACGTTAAAAAACAGCTATTTCCCGGCTGCCCCCAAACCCGCAGGTGCGTAAACGTTTTCCATGCTTTTAAAATGCAGAGGGAGCTTGGTTTTGGGCTTCATACAAGTTGTTTTTAGTATGACACCCAGACTGCCGCCCTCTT
>JAODAL010032370.1:0-47029 GCA_025379985.1 Phyllomedusa bahiana
CCAGATGGGTCGTTCCAATATGCCCGCATCCCTTTTTTGGGTTTGCGGGGGCCCCCCAAGCCACTTTTCGGGGCCCAGGGATAAGTCCTTCGCCCCAAAAGGAAAAGTTTTACAGTGCTACTTAGATGACATTGTCTCTTTAGTCTAAGGGGAAAGACTCGAAAAAAGTCCAGGCCGTCTTACTCCACGGGAAGCCGGTTTACAATAAACCCAATAAATGTGCATTGGGGATGGGGAAAACTAGGTACCTGGGGTACATAGTGGGTCTGGGGGGTTTAAAACCCCCAACTTAAAAAAGTCAAAAGCGATTCAAAAAGTGGCCCCGCCCCCTCCCCAAAGAAGCGGTCAGGGCCTTTTTGGGAATCGTAGGACTACAGAGGTTTTATCCCGAATTTGCGGAAATGCCGTGCCACTGACGACTTGATAAGGGCGCAAGTCAGCCATGATTAAGGGGCCCCCGGGAGGAAAACCCTTCCGGGGGAGCTTAAACGGCCTTGTGTGGAACCCAGTGCTGGCCCCCAGACTTCTCCTGTGAATTTGTGGAAAAGCCCGACCCTTGACGTAGGTCTGGGGGGCCGTGATGTCCCAGGTAATGAACGGGGAAGAGCACCCTGGGGTCTCCCCAAATAGGAAATGACCCCTGCAGAGGGGAAATTACCCATCATTGAAAAGGAATGTCGGGCCATAAAGGGGGCGTTAGACCCCCTCAGGTACTACCGTTGGGAAAAATTGGCTAGTTCGCCATCCCCCACTCATTGGGCGGGGAAAAGGGGGGTAATGCTCGAGTTACCCCCGGTTCCCTTTCCCTGCAGGATTTTTTTTTCACAGTAGAGAAGGCCCGGGGAAGCTGCAGGGGGGAAGCAGATGCCCCCTTTAAGAGTGCACGTCTGGGGCTGAAAGGTCCAAAACCCGGTTTTTTGGGCAGGGGGGGGGGGAGTAAGAAGGCACAAGGTGCCGTCCCGGGGCAGATACGTGTCAGAGGTTCCGATCTCGGTGAAATAAAAACCTGCTACGTTGTCTATTGTAGAGTATGACGTTTTTTTTATTCCCGTAGTATGACTGCAAAAAACGGGGGGTCCCGGGGCCCGGCTTTTTTTTGGGGCAGTCCAAAAAGAGGGTGGGTGGACTCTCCCAGGATCCGGCCCCCCGGTTTTGGCCAGGCCTACTTTAAGGCAGGAAGCTGGAGAATGGGGAAGGTGTGGCTCAGTCATGAGTTTTTGGGGAATGGAGGAGTGGAAAGCTTTGGGTCCTGCCCGCAATCTAGGTGCCCAAATTCCCCCAAGCTGGGTGAGGACGAACCCGGGATTCTAAACTGGGGGGATACACATGAACTGTGTTTGTTTTTATTTCAAGGCTGGGAAATTAAGCCCTGTTGTTTTGTTTTACATATAGAACTGGGCTAATAAAAGCCAAAAATTTTCCACGCTTTCCAAGGGACTTGTTATTTCTTTACCAGGGTTGAAACCCCCCCCCCTTTAAAGGTTGTACACAATACCCCTTTTGTCTAACACTGACAGATTTTAAATATATAATTATTATGCGTTCTTTAATTCCCAGTCAACTCTCACATTCCAGCCACTTATTCACTTATATCAAGAAAGATGTCAACCCTTGTTTTTTCAATCTTTTTGCTGACTTTATACATTTGCGTGTTTCCTCCTAGAGTGACAGGAATAGTTTTTGTTTTCACTTTGGGGCAAATTTAGCCCTCTTGGCTGGGAAAGAATAATTTGATTTTTAATACATTCACATCAAACAATCCCTTACTGACATTTGATATACAGTTACATTACAAAGTTAGTAAGAGGGTATAAGGAGTGGCTTATGGCATGGCCTGCCTATATATGTTGGATGACGGTACTATGACTTCATCAGCCAGGGTGCTGAGATAAATCGATACTGTCTATGTTTTACCTACCCCTACGATTTACTGCAGTCAACGCAACAACCATTCTGTGTCCCACCCCTACACCAACGTCCCAATGGGTAGAAGAGGCACTACGGTACACAACTCGTGCAATAGTATTGCCGTATAGTGTACAAGAAAGCCATACCCCCTAAGATTCAAAGTTCCAAGGGAGAACTAAAAATAAGAAAGAAATGTAAAAAAATAAAATTCTTAATCTAAAATGGTATGTTATAATTGGTGGTCTCTGCATCTCTAAAAGTCCCAATCTAAATACAAAATATATCCAAAACTTCCGCCAAAAGGTTGAATGCCATTGCAACAAACTTCCAGAATGTTAACAAGACATACACTTCTGGTTTAGCACTGGGGTCTCTCGGTGCTGACTGTTCACCATTCATTTGTTCCCCCCCTCAGCCTGGCTGAGCAGCACTGGTATTGACTTCTCTTTAGTCCAATCCATGGCTGAGGCGGGCGTATTTAAAATCTGTCATTTCCTCTCCCTCTTGCCTATGATTTTTTCGGAAGAGGGACCTCCTGTCCTGTTTTATGGCTCCCTTACCTTAGACTCCTATCCACCGGGAGCGCCGGGCATTCGACACACAGTTGCAGTGGACTCTGTACTATGTCCTCTGTTTAGTCTGTTGTCATCCATTTAGCCCTGCTGAACTGTCTCAGCACATCCACCCCTGGAGGTTGCCTGAGCTAACATAATCACAACCAGTAGCCTTCCTGGACCGAGCCTTCTTCATGGAGCAAAAGAAAAATCTGATCAATCAGATGCAAGGGGAAACTGGCTCAGATGTTCAGTTCATGGCCCAAAGTGTTCCACAAAGCATGGCTTGCATTTTCTCAGAGAATTGTTTCCCTTCCTAACTCTCCTGTGAAACCAAGGTTAACTTTCCCGAAACGTTTTGTCGTTGTGAGTTGCAGCTGTAAATCTCTACATACCATCTGAGACTTCACTCCTTTTGGCATCAGAAGGAACAGCAAGTTGGCCTTTGTCATCTCATTCCTACAAAGGGGAATCCTCAAGCGTGGTCGTTTCTCATAAAGTCATAATCACTTAAACTTCACTCCGTAGATTCTTGTCTTTGAGCCTGGGACTCCTCTATGATAAACCCAATAGTTAGACGGTGGCAGAGACCTGAATAGTTCACGACTTTTCAGACTTTTTTTCTTGATGACCTACTCTTCCACCTGCAAAGAGTTCTTACGATTGTGCCATTGAATCATTCTTCCTAATGCTTAAACGTGTGCCCAAAGAGTCAGTATACAGTGGGTATGGAAGTATTCAGAACCATTTAAATATTTCACTCTTCTTCATTGCAGCCATTTGGTGTCAAGATCATAAAAGTAAATTTTTTTGCTCCATTAAGTAACTCTGGCACCCCATCTAAGAAAGAAAAATTTGTCTTTTTGAGGAAGAAAGAAACCTTGGCCCAGTCTGAGGTCCAGAGCGTCTGGAAGAGGTTTCATCCAGGATAATTCTGTAACTTGCCGCCATTCCACACTTCCTTCAATGCAACCAATTCGTCCTGTCCCTGGCAGTTTTGAAAAACACCCCCAAAGCTTGATGCTGCCACCAACTATGTTTTCACTGTTGGGATTGTATTGCGGCATTGATGAGCAGGGCTGGTTTTCTCCATCACTACCCGCGCTTACAATTAACACCACAAAGGTCAATCTTCATTTCATCAGACCATAGAATTTTATTTCTCACAAGTCTCTGGTACGTCCTTCATATTTTTTTTTTGCGATCTATATGCGCGCTTTCATATGTGATTGCACTGCGAGGACAAGCTTCCGTCAGTCCGCAACTCTGCCATAGAAGCCCCCGACTGGTGGAAGGCTGCGTCATTGATAGTTGACTTAGTGTGTAACTCTCGCCATCCTCCCTACTCCAGTCCTTCTGGAGCACAGTCCCAGTGATCTTGGGGTTCACCTTCTTTACCTCTCTCACCCAAGGCTCTTCTCCACGATTGCTTAAGTTTGTGCTGGACCCGTCAAGGTCGAGGAAGATAGTTGCTGGTCGTCCCAAACTTCTTCATTTAAAGGATTATGGAGCCACTGTAGCTCTTAGGAGCCTTTTGCGAGTAGCTGCAGAAATCTTTGGTGTAACCTTGGCCAGATCGTGTAACTTTTGCCACAATTCCGTCTCTGAGCTCCTTGGCAATTCCCTTTTTTAAAGACCCTCATGAAAGTTCTCATGTTGCTCTGACTGTGCACTTGATGAGTCTTATATAGAAAGTGTGTGCCCTTTTCCTAATCAAGTCCAATCAGTTTAATTAAACATATGCTGGACGCCAATAAAGGAGTAAGAACATCTCAAGGAGGATCACAAGGAAAGTGTGACATGTGCATGTGAGTTAAATATGAGTGTCACAGTAAAGGTTTTGATAAACTTATGACCATGGGGATATTCAGTATTTTCTTGTTTAATAACATTTTCAAAAATAATCTACATTTCTATTTTATATCTTTCCATATTTCAAAAAGCTTTATTGAAATCGTACACGTAGCACCAAAATACAAACATGGTAACGACAGATAGCACCACACAATTGTACAGCAGAATTGAGCATACAAAAGATGAAGAGGAATATCCAATACGTTCTTCATCTATGTCACTTGACATATAACCTTGCTTGTGTAAAGCAATAGAACCGATCATAACCTGCAATGACCTATAATGACGAGCAATCCTCAATCAACTGATTAAGCCAATGGAACAAAGAGTAAGTAAGTTGCTCGGCAACACTTCATGTGAGATATAAGCTATTGGGGGTACAATTACATTATTCTTACTCATCACCAAGAGCGAAAATCAACAATCAGTAATTATAACAGACAACACATAAAACTGGTTTGGCCCCGGGGACCAAGAGGGAAAAGGAGGTGGAGATTAACCAGTAATGAGTCAACAGGTTAGAGAGCAACCACCGCGGTCCCAAATTAAGGCACAGTGATCCCAGATGTTGACAAACACAATCATAAATCCATTATAACTCGCGGATTTCATCGCAAAGGCACACTCGTCTAAACCGCCAACGAATTGGACATAGTCGGGAGCCACAGAATGTCAGCAGCCTTAGACCACATGGTCAGTACCTATCCTGCGTCTGGGGGTTATGGTTCACAATGATCCTTCATTGTGTTGGATAGAGACAAGCTCAATAAACCAGGATGTAATAGAGGGTTTCTCCGTGGATCTCAACAAAATGTGGTATCAAGGCTTTAGCTGGCACTGAGCATAAAATAGTTTATATGGCACTTAGTGAAATGAGAGGGGTAGGTGGAATGACTCTGTATAAGCACCAGTAGAGGGTAATTTATTGAGAGTAATTTGACCCCGTGACAGACTCAATGAATCCACAGACCCAAAATGTCTGGATCTCCGGACTTGCCCACCAGATTCAGACATTTGTACCATGTTCCGCATTCCACAGATCTCCAGAGCAGCGTTGGGTAACTGAGGGAATATCAACATGAGAAGCAATGTCGGCACGTCTGTACCCAGCGGCGAAAGTATTTCTATAATCTAAGTTCTTGCAATCTTCAAGACACTACTGGACTTATAAGCTAGTACATTCGCTTTTACTCATCTGTCCGAAAATATGCCTCCCAAGTTCCATTGCCCGCTCGTTGTTGTTGAACACTCAAGTAGCGGTGTCGCATCTGACAAGGATAGGACAATAATCCATACAATTCATGGAGACTCAGATGACCACTGCAAGGGCTACGTGTACAGTGGTCCTCCAGAGGGACTAAAGGGCCTCGAGGATAAACTTTAATTGTTCTTTATATGTAGCAATAAATATTGAAGAGATCTGGAAATAACTAAACCAAGTTATTGTAATGGGAATGTGAGGCGAGTATACATTGATCGACTACCAAGGGCTTAGACCCAGTGTAGGTAAGCACTCCCAAACAACAGTGGTTCACGCTAAATGCCCTCCCCGGAACCACGAGGATAAGTGGCAGTTCAGCCCCACCTGACGGGAATTACCCGCTTATCGCGTCAAATGAGATGGCCCTCCGGGGAAAGCAGACCTCTTGCCGTAACCGATAAGTGCGCCAATGCGTGACGATTGTTGCATGCCGCTCACCCATGGAAGTGTTTGTAGGAGCCCAGATTGATGAAGGAGACGATGGCGGGAGCCAGGTAGGAGATTCAGATAGTGTATTCAGTTGATAATAACTTTCCTCCATCTGCACGACAACTTTGTTGAGTGATGCTGATAAAAAGTCCACAACCGGACTGCACCGTTGTCCAGATAGTAGAGGCTTGTCTAATAGAATAATCCAGCAAAGCCAGCCCACAGTACCCTCGCCTCTCGTTCATTTAGAGAACCGACCTCCGAGTGATCTGTAGGTCTTTCCTACCCTACCATATGAAGTTCCCCGCAAATGCATATCAAGTGATTACTGGAAAAACGGCTTTGGGCAGGAGTAAGGAATGCGTCTGCAGGAGACATACAGGATGCCACGTAAATATGTTCATTTTGATAATAGTTTAACACTCCTAGCCATAAAATCTTAACCATCGGCGCCAGTGGTCTGACGTTAATAAGTGCTCATAAGAGGGAAGAAATTGAAGCTCAATATCACCTTCTTAGAGGATCCAGAAGGGATGTAGATTCCCAAGTATTTAAAACGCGATCAGCCCTAAGCAAATGGTAACTCACTTTTCACCTGAGTTTACTAGAGCTCCCATCAAAGTTATTGCCCAGTGCAGGTGCACTTCGCAAATTAATTTTAAAATTGCGACAGCGCGGCAAACCGGATCAGATAGGACATCAAGTTAGGCAGGGAAATGAGGGGCTTGGAAATGTACAACAGGAGGTCATCCCACCTGTACGCCGCGTAGCAGCACATTTATAGCTGTTGGCACTACCCACAAAGAACCACTCGGATGTCCCGATGTTGTTCCTTTTATGTCCTTTAAAAGATTGTTTCCATCACCACAGACAAACCAGTATGTGGAGAGCGGACAACCCGTCTGGTGCCATTGCGTATCAAGCTGTGTGGAGCAGATAAGCTTGCCATTAATCCGCACTTGTATGCCTAGGGCTCCTGAAACAAGGTTCATACATCCTTTGCAGCATCAAATGGGACCCGTGTCCTATATTCTTCAGAACAGCTTGCAGAAAGGCCCAGTCCACCCTATCAAACTGCCTTCTCTGCAGCTAGAGAAAAGCACTTACCCACGTGACATGCCCCTCTCCCTCATGTGCTGAATAATCGACAAGGTTTTTTAACTATTTGTCCACCACGCTTCCCGCGTAGGGACAAAACCACCTGATCTAAACCGATAAGATCCGGTAATATAGTGTTGAACCTAAGAGCTAGGAGAGTTTAGCGCGAACAATTTCACATAGTGTTTAGTTGCGAAATTGAGTCTGCAAAACCCTTTAAAAGTGCAGGAAAGGGGTCTTTCCCTACCCTTCTATGAGGACTGACGTAATGTTATCTTATAGAAATTGTTAGTGGCGGATTCTTGTAAAGGAGGAGGAAAAAGTGAATCCAACATGAGACCCACTAACTCAGCGCAAAGCGTTTTTAAGAATATTGCGTGATGTAGCCTGTCATGCCCTGGCACATACCCAGCCGTGAGAGCGCAGATCGCCAACTCAATTCTTCTACTCGAGTGAAAGAGTGGGCTTCTCACAAAGCTAATCTGTCTGAGTCCAAAGTGGGGAGTCGCTAGTGCTTTTAAGATAACTGTCCAAATTTATGGGTAAGATGAGAAGAGAGATTAGTTGAGGGAAGTTAAAACAAACCCAGTAGTATGCTGCGACATGCTTCCAAAATCTCAAGAAGGTGATATGTACTGTTTTTCCCATCATTGTCTTGATCGGGGTGACACTAACAGAGAATCCCCCTCCTGTCCCCTCAGTGCTCTAACCACATCCTGAGCTGGGCTTGTCGCTCCATTCGTAAAAAGAATGTGCACAAAGTTGCTTCAATCTTATTTGTTCTGTCTCGAGAACCCTCAAGACCTCATGTTCTTTGACTGCGTCAGCTCCCTATAAGAGATTTCGGCCTCCTACTCGTTTGTGCTCCATCTCCAGGATGGATTGCATTGCGGTCCAATAATCCCACCGAGACCGCGTTTAGATGATCACCGCTTCCCTTTTCGGGTTAGGAGGGGAGCAGACCCATGGTGGCGTTTGGAGGCGGGTGCGGGGGGGGGGGGGGGACAACACCTCGTAGCCAACACTTTTAAAGAACTTTCCCCCCATTTAAAAGTGAGTGGAGCGAGATGGCTATCAGTCGCATGATATTCCATAAAGTGGCAGATCAGATTGCTGTAGTTTTGGCGAAGGCACAGGAGAGTCATTGAGTAGTGTACTCTTTCAACCTCCAGGAAAAGGACTTATCCTATAGGCGTTGGCACATACAACAGAGTGTATCAGAGGCGCACGTTTCCAACGCCTGTATACACTGTCTGTTGTATGTGCCCAAGCAGTTTATTATAAAGTATGAAACGTGCGTAGTTTTGAAGTCCAGTTTCCTGCATGACACCAATTGTTCAAATGCAGCGTACTGCGAACTGTAAGAAGACCCTAACTACAGGGAAATGTTTTTAGTGGCTTATTTGCAATCGGTGCCAAGATTGATGGGAATTTAGTACAAAACTGTGAATATGAAGGGCACAAAGCACATGCTGCAAACCTGGCCTTGGATTAGCTACTTCAGTATGAAGAATGTGAACACGTATTCCCAAATTACAGACAGGAAAAACCTCCTCTGCCTCCTCCTTGAGCGCTCGTTTTCATATCTGGTGTATCGTACCTCTGCCTCGCGTCCCTTGACCACAATCCCTTGCCGGCTGTCCTGACCTTACGCTTGTCTCCGACTCCGAGTTTGCCTACGATTTTGTACCTCGCTACACCTCGCTGCACCGCACGCAAGTCACAATCAGGGGTAACGACCCTGGTAGACTCCCGCCCGCAGCAAGTCCCATCCCGCTTTGCGGCGGGCTACTGGTGAAAACCTGGTACCCACTAGATTCCGCTCCCTGGTTGCGGCTATTGCCATCGTCCCTTACTGTGCGGAGACTGTGCGGCCCAGTAACCATACTACTGTTGTTCTTTTGACGTCTAACGTAGGAATCGTTTGCCTACAGGCTTGTTTATTTTATCCAGCTGGCGCTGCCATGACTTTATCGCGGCTGCATTCCCGTTCAGTTATTAGAGTTGTCAGACTCTTTGCGCCTGTAAAGGTGCACAGGGAATTTTAGAGTGAATGCGATTCTAAGGGCATGTTCATCACCGACGACGGATTATGAACGCTGTTATGGCCCGCGGATTCCGACGCGGTATCCGCATCCAAAACCACGGGCCAAATCGCGCCCAGTTTATATAACATGGTTTCCTATGGGAAACCCGCGTTTAATATTCAACACGACCGCGGGTTTGAGAACTCTCCTGTCAATTCTTGTTGCCGCGGGTGGTCGCCTGAGCGGTTTTCCCCCCTACCTACAATTTGCAGGGGGGCAAACCCTCGCCACATAGCCGCGCCCCAAACCATCCCACTTGTGCCAGCAACCCACGCCAGCGCCCCGTCCGCAAACCACGCCGTGGAGCGCGAGTTTGCGGCAAGGTTAGAAGAGGTTTGCCGCGGGAACGCAGCAAATGCTTGCGGCCGAACCTGACGGCCAAATCCGTCGCTGTGAACAAGGCCTAAAGCGGCTGGAAAGTCATGTGCGTGTCCATACTAAAACACAGCTTGTATGAAGACCAAACCAAGCTCCTCTGCATATTTAACTGGCACACATGTGCTATAGCACCCTACAGGCTCTGTGCCAGCTGGAAATAGCTGTTTTCTAAAGCAATTCATCCCGTAAGTATTCGGAACGAACGGATTTTGGTCTGAGAAATTGTGCCAAGTCGGCAAATCGCGAATCTTTGCGAAAGTTCGCCCTTTCTCTAAACTCTTGATGATCAATTATGAATATTTTGGTCAAGGCCTTTTGGTTAATTGCAAGTCTTCAACAATTTGGTTAATGAACGTTTTTTATCGACACCTCTTAGACAGTTTGTTATTGTGTATCGGATGACATTTTGTGTTTTCACTCTGACTTGGGCTCTACAGATCGCACAAGAAAAATCATCTATTCCACCAAGGTTAGAGAACTGTCTTGAGTGCATGAATTACGGTTTTTGGTTATATTGCTCCCTCTTCGACACCTTTCGTCATTGATTCCGGCAAGCGGGTTTTTTTTTTTTTTCAG
The DNA here is from genome assembly GCA_025379985.1 of Phyllomedusa bahiana. NCBI lineage: Eukaryota > Metazoa > Chordata > Amphibia > Anura > Hylidae > Phyllomedusa > Phyllomedusa bahiana. The sequence continues at coordinate 10,146 of JAODAL010032370.1, forward strand.
GCATAATTTAAATTGGGTTTCCAGAGATTCTTAGGGTTTGCCAATTATTATGCCGAAAATGTATCAGAATTTATCTATCTCTATCAACCAAACAACACTTGGACGGATTTGGAAAAAAAGGTCACACTGATATAGACCATTGGAAAACCTGCTGCATTGCTGCTTTTGAAACTCTGAAATGTTGCTATTACGTTTCGGCCTAAACAATTCTCCGCACCCATTATTGGAAGAGTTGATGCGTCTGAGTTAGTGGCCATAGGAAGCCGTTTCTCTCTCAAGGACCGTCCTTGTAATAGGTACGAGTGGATGTCCTACTGGACCACTACAAGCGATGATCTCCATTAAGTCCACGCCAGAGAGCTGGAGTCTAAGTACCCTCGTTTTTCCACCAAGCTCAGCCCACAAGCAGGGATAGCGACTTGCTGGCGGCAATGAGGTACCAAGGTCAGCTAACCGCCTGACGTGACTTGCTTCAGCGGATGACGGGCACGATAGGGGAGCGACACACGCTGGTACAGAATCGTAGATCCAAGAGACGTAGTACGGGGACAGTAGGATGTCAGGGCAGGGCAGCAGAGGTTCGTGGTCATCAGACAGACAAGACGGTCCAGTGCAGCGGCAAAAGGCAAGGTCAGAAACGTAGGCGGAACGACTGAACACGGTAATCAAACAGAACTCCAAACATCTCACTAGACAAGGTAATCGCACGCCAAACAATCTGGCAGAGAGTCGGGGCGTGTCTACAATATAAACGGGACCAGCGTCACGGCAATTAGCAACATTACCAGCCGCAATGCCCTTTAAATCCAGACCAGCCAGTCCGCGTGCGCGCACCTAAGCAGCGGAGTACGCGCGCGGCGGCAGGCACAGGCAGGAAGCCGGGAGCACAGAGCGCGGACGGGTAAGTAGACTGGCGCTGGAGCAGGGGTGGTTGGGGGGGGTGATGGTTGTGACGGCAGGGGATGGTCGCCAGCCCCATGACACTCCTTCTCTACAAATTTACATCCTGTGGCCTTTTTTCTCTGCAAAATCTCTCCCCTCGAGACAAATTATGATAATGGAAAAATTTAGAATTTCTGCAAGTCAAAGGAGCAATTTATTTGAAGAGTGGCTGTTATGTTTTAAGAGAGGGACCTAGACACCAATAACCAAACTTACCGACCACAACAATCTGACCTATCCGAAAACTTCACCCACAGATATTTCAACCCCAGAGCAGGATAGACAGGGCTCTATTTTTTACTAGATTTGATATTTATTGTTACTTACAGACCCCGATCTACGAATGTTAAAGCTGACGCATTGTCTCAAACTTTTTCTACCACTCAGTCCCTTAACTTATTGACGGAGCCCATTCTGACTAAGGGTATTGTTGCATCCGCTGTCTCTCCAAATCGTGCCCTCACTATGAGAGTAACATCCAGCACCTATCCCCCCCACCACTCCCGTGGGAGGTTACGTCTTTTTTTTTTTTCCCACGCAATTTTAGATCCAGGCTGTCTTTAACCCCTTAACGACCTGCGCACCTCGTTGTCCCCCCCCCCCTTTTTAACGTCGCTGGAGGTCGTTATGTATGACAGTGAGACGTCTATTTGGTTTGTGGGCGCCCGGCACCCGCAACTGCTCCTGGTTATCAAGGGCTATTACTACACAGCCTTATTTCCCAGAGCATCTCACTGCGAGCATAGTGGACGCAGAGAAAACCTCCGCAACCCGTGTTTTAACCCTTGCTCGATTGCGTGCTGTGCAGTTAACCCGGCAGCGCAATCATGGGTTTCCCCTGCTCTGTCCAGCAGATCGAACGCCCGTGACCCAACAGAGCTCCGGAATGGCTGCAAAGTCAGCCCTGTGGACCTAGAGTAGTCCAAGCTGTCTGTGTATCAAGCAGTGACCAGGATAGACTGTGACTGCCCTGATCTCTGCCTGTCTCTCAGACTCACACAGATATACAATGTAATTTACCTATATGAATATGCTATACATTACTAAGTGTAAAAAAAAAAAAAAAAAAAAAAAAAAAAAAGTAAAACAGTTCTCTCTTCAGGGGATTAAAAAAAAGTAAAAAATTTAAAAAGGGTAAAAAAAATGAATAAAAAAAGAATAATAAACAGTAAAATAAATATTTAATACAAAATAATGTGGCATAACATTACACACAAAAAACCCTTACACATATAGGGTATCCACATTACCTGAAAATTACCTTAGAATTAATCTAACAAGAGTGGAATGAGGAAGGTGTAAAAAAAAAAAAAAACATTGTAAAAAAAACCTTTAAAAATGTTGGCTTGAGAAAGGGGGCAGAATCCCCCTTAGAAACGTTTCATAAGTGCAAGCGTTCGGCGACACGCCCGACCAGCGGCACGACGTGCTGGAGCGGGACGGAGTAGCCCAGGGGCCCTGAACGGTCACCGACCATAGTACCGCGAATTACCCCAGCTCCGCCGTTGTAAGCCAACAAAATTGGACGCTCCGGCATGTCACAAAAGCTTCACCTATCTATGGGACGCCAGTTGACGCTCGTTGAAGGTTCTCGAGTTACCCTTATTTGTTCTGTGAACATACAACGACTGCACTGACTGCTGTAACTTCTTTAAATTAATGCCGTAAAACTGAAACAATAGCTCCATGCGAACAAATATAGTGGAATAAAAGTAAAACTTCACTGAGTTTAATACTATTGGGTCTCAGCATATTATTGCATGCATGTTGATGGACTCTAGGGAAACAGGGAGCACTTCCCAATTTTGTGACCCATAAATGTATGTTCTCACTCATTTGTAATAGCGGTAATATCTGAATTCTGTCTATGAGACTTGAACTCCAATAAAAAATCCTTGTTCCCCTTGGGGAACCTTCAATCATTGCCTTTCCTCAAAGGCATGATCCCCATTTTATGCATGGACTTTATCACTGATTTACCCCGTTCAAGTAAGGGTAGATCTGGGTTTGTTTGACCGCTTTTACGTAAAATGTGTCATTTTGTTTCTTTGTCTCAGCTCCCAGATTTCACAACTCTATCTAGACTATTTGTTGATTACATTCTCCATTTCCATGATATTTCTGATAGGATTGTGCAGTCTGTGGCTAAGTTTTGGACGGCTTTTGGTGTGAAACTCGGAGGTGATTTGTCCTTTTCATCGCTCTCCATCCCAAAATCAATGGTCAGACAGAAAGTTTTAACCAGTGGAGCAATATCTTAGGTGTTACTGTACGAGATAAACCAGGCTGAGTGGGTTTCATATTCTCATCTCTAGTCAGAATTTCCGCCATAATTAATCCTCATCCTACCTCCTATTAATAACCTTGCCGTTTTTCTTGTAATTTGTGATTTCAATCCTCCCTTTGTTCTCTTTCCCGCTTCTGTTCCAAAAATCCTGAGGTGGAGATAGAAGCAAATAAACTGTGCACAATCTGAGCTCAGGTTCAGTCGAACCCTGAAGAAACCCAAGTTAACTCACAAAAGAAATACTTATACTGTAGAATGCTGTTATACTTGATGCCGGATAAGATTATGGCTTTCAACCGGGAACTTAAAAGTCAAAGCACCTTGTCATAAACTGGGCTAAAAGATTTATAGGTTCCAAACAAAAAACCTTCAGGTCAGTAATCCTGTAATCATTTTCTCCATGCATTCCTCCTGTCCAAATTCCTCTCGAGCCTGTTACAGTGAAATGACTCGCAGGAGATGTATAAAATCTGTATGCACGACTACAGAGCTCTATAAGACAGTGAAAACTGTCCCTTCGTCATAATAAGCAAAGCTCAGTTTCCTAGAAGATTACACACAGCAGATTCAGTGACATCACTATGAACTTGAGAGTCAGATTCCAGCTAATGCAAACATAAGAAACAATAAGCACTACAGATATGGTCATGTCATAACCCAAGAAGAAGATTTGTGTGCACATGACAGGAAGAGAGATACAAATCCATCTTATCTCCTCAACAAAAGCAAAATAAAAAAGAAGTAATGTATTCAGCATAAATAGAACTTCATTTACTTTTTGTTAAAAAGCGAATTATTCTGTAGTGAGAAACACCCCCTTTAAACTTTAGGAATGTATAGGTGCATTAGGTGCGTTCTGTCTGGCCCAGCTTTCAGAAACCTTACTGTGCTTTTTTGCTTAAAAGGAGAAGGTAAAGGAGAAATTCAAGGGGATGCTACATTACATGGAACAGATGATAGGATGCTTGTGAATGGGTAGGGAATTTGTTATGTCATATGTTGCAGTTTTATTCGTAGTTGAAAGGCAATAAACAACCAATGGTGAACTAAGAAGGTTTTGAGAAGACCCGTTGAATTCTCGTGCAAGTGAACACTTCACCAGTGCAAACTTGGCAGAAACATCGCAGAGATGAGCTGGAGAGACCTAAAAGGGTATCAAAGAACTTCAAGTCCAGTGTATTTTTTGTCACCTCGAGTGGAGCACAAGCAGAGACAGTTAAGAAATAATGACTTATTCACTTTATTAGTAAGGTTCACACTGTTTACATACCATGAAGAGATGCAGGATGAAACCTTACATATCATAACAGTGAAGGAGGGAGTGCGATTGGGAGTTTTCAGAGACTACTTGTTTTCTGTTAGATTGTGCTTATGATGGATCAACTCCGAGATTTCTTTCAGGCACTTATTACATGAGCTGTTAGCTGCCATTACACATGTTTCTGATCAGGTCCCTGACCACTGAACCTACAAGTTGGCTATGTCCTTGTAGTACACACATACCAAGTAGTGAGACCCCTAGAGCCCATACCAGATATAACATAATGGCTAATCCTTTCTCTTTTGACTGAGTGACAAACTGAAAAAGAAGAAAACACAACAGTTTACTGGACCAACGCTAGAGGTAACTATAATACAGTAAAAAGATATGATGTAATCCGTTGAGGAGGCAGGGCTTTCTGATCATCCTGCTAGCTTATGCTACAACTACCAAAAGCAACTTTAATCCACACAAGACCACCATGTGAATGCATATGACAAATTCCTATCAATTATCACTAATGGCCTTCACCTTCAGTGAATTAGATCATAGACACCACCTTGCTTTATAACACGGAACTGCACTAGCTGCTAAAGTTTTCACAGGCCTTCATAACCCAGTGTATTGACAATACCTAGTGGTGCTTTATGTGGCGCTATGGGACGATATGCCTAGACCTATTAGAACAGACCAAGGTAGATGGTAGGGAGGGATAAAGCATCTGTTCTAGTGGGAAATATAGATTAATGCAGAAAGGGGAAGATACAAGATTTTCAAGAAATGGCATTCCTTCTCCTATTCTGAATTTTGGCTACATGATCCTTGCAGGGTATTGGCAAAACTGGCCTGAAGGCTGGATTCATATCATTCTTAGCCTTGCTACAGTATTGCAGACAGCTTTGCCCTCTTCAGGAACATTGTATAAATATATCAAAAATAAACTGTGTGTCCACAGCCCTGGTCGTCTGACCATGATAAGGCATTTGAACATTATAGTACATATACTCATGACAGATTGTCTACAAGGTATCAGGCTGGTTTCACCTATAGCTAAGTCATATTCTTTTTTCCATGGGTTTGATGATGCATCTGGAGGACAGACCCTTGTTTATGACCCCAGTATTTACTTTAGCTAACAAATAATTAAACAAAAAAATTTAAGTCACTCACGTAAGTATTGAGAATATTACTAATGTCTCTATAGAATCCGAAGTCAAGTAGATCCTGTAACAGAAAAAACTACATCAGCTTCGCCACGGGGTGTCCCATATAGCTATTTAAGATTTGCCCCACCCACATATTACATTAATTGTCCACTCAAATTTCCACCAGAGTTTTTCGTGCGCATCAAAATGTAAGGTAAGGCGACAGTCTCTTGGACCTGTATGACAGAACTTCTTCTAGTTGTCGCAGTCTTCACTCATTCTAGCAAGTAGATTCGGCGTGAGCTACAAGCGCTACTGCCATAATAAAGTCTAAGGATTCATAGATCTGAGCTCCCCTCTTCCTCCAATTTTTCAAAATATTGCAATTGCTCTGCTTAAACAATAAGGTAGAAGATTATTTTGCGGTTATTGCTAACCCTCCTTTATCTTTGCCAGTTGCAGTGCTTCTAGCTTTTTTCGGGCTTGACCTCTGCCCCAAACAAGCACTCTAACATTTAGTTATATAACTATGAAATAGAACTTCTGTGAATCCATCACATGGTGCTGTCCGAAAACCGCTTGTCGGTGCCCAGTCGAAGGTCGACGGCCTGACTTGGTGTGTATCGTGACGTTGTGATCCCCCTGGGGGTGCATAGTGGACAGATGGATATGGTTTCAACAGTTTAAACCCCTGCCTACACGGGCAACAGGAGGACCCAGAGTGCGAGAGGACACCCTACTCGCCCACGACCCAGACGGCTGGGAGAGTTCTTTTCCCACGCTGGAGTTAAACAGAGCTCATGCCAGCCAGTAGACTGCCACCAGTTTTCCTCGTTGGGTTTAAGACTGGTCCCGTTACCGATTTAGAACAAGGCCAAGTCAGGAACCAGTCCTCGGTAGCTATATATATTAAAGAACCGAGAAATAAGGCAGGTGAGTCAATGATCAAGACATCAAACCAGCCCAGATTTAATGTTTATAGATTTTAATTTGCCTTGGAGGGTCACTAGACAAACAATAATATAATAAGGGACATAATACAGTAATGCGTATAGGTGCAAATATGCGTATGGTTACAAAGAGGCAGCAAGACGTGTCTAGTTACCATAGGTTAGCCTTGTGCGGGTCTGCACAGGGTGAAATGTGGCCTGCTGGTTCTGGACACTCCTGTACGCTCAGCATAACCCTTTCCAATAGAATGACCCTGGGCAAAGCCAGGTTTCGACTTATAACAGTACTGGGACAGCCCACGCCGCACCCCCTACACTCCCACTCACACCCTTGGGATGGTCTACAAACTCCTCCCTCTCTGGCCATGCCGTTTTTTGGCTGAAACACAAAATGCACCATGCTGTGGCAGGGTCTTTGCACAGACTAAGCAGTGATAACATCCAAAACCGAATGGCGCCTACGCTACGGCCTTTACAATACATGAAAAAAAACTTTGAGATTCTTAGACTTCACATGTCTTTGATCAAAAAATGCTTAAGCCACCCCCGGCTACCAACGGGATCATCAAGGAGGGTGGTCCTAACTCTATTTTAACCTCACACTAGAAGTCAACAGACTTCTCATTGTACAAAATACACCTCCATAATCCAGAGAGAATAAATAAAAAATGCACCAACCTTACAAGCATACAGCACTGATATAACAACTTGTGGGGAGGATGGGCGGGTGCAAGAGACCAAAATGGAGGCATCCATTCAACCTCCCTATATAAATTAAAAGCAATATATGCCAAATGCAACATATAGTTCTTGCACACAAAAACATTATCCTGAAAAACACAATGTGAACTCTGGGTGCCACTGGCATGGTTTCGTGGCATATTATGTATGCACGCCATTCCGAGGACACACCATGCGCACACCCATCAGGCTAAAAGGCTATCAAACAATACATGGAAACCTCTAAAGAAACATTTATGGCTATTTACAATACATGAAAAAAAACTTTGAGATTCTTAGTTCACACTTTTTGATCAAAAATGCTTAAAGTCCACCCCGGCTACCAACGGAATCCAAGGCGGGTGGTCCTACTCTATTTTTACCTCTCACTTGAGTCAACAGAATTCTCATTGGGTCAACAGACCTCCATAATCCAGAGAGAAGTTATAGTTCTGCACGTATAGTTCTGCACAAAAATTATTTCTGAAAAAACATAATGTGAACCTGGCTGCCACTGGCATGGTTGCGCCATATATTTATACATGCATTCCAGCACCAGTGGCACACCATCAGCTACGGCCTGGTACCAAACACGCCAGTCCTATTTGGTTTCTACGGCCAGCTTTGGAGTTCTCTCTTACCCTGCACCCTACAAACGTGGGAGTGGCAGCTATACTTGTGGGAAGTTTCATATTTAAAAATATGAAACTGGGGTGGACCTGTGATACACGATTCTCTCATATATCCTTATGAAATATTGATGCCCGGCTGTCTCCTAGCTCCTTTGTTCTCTAGTCTCTGTGAGAGCCCATGTGTATTAGCCTGAGCCAGGTACTAACAAATTTAAATGAGAATTCTTTGATGTGCCGACCTCCTGCTAGGATGATCTTCTCTCTGTCCTTTGTTAGCCAGGTCTGAATGTCTCCGGCCTAATTAATGGCTTCCTGGACATGAGTTGTGTGAGTGAATTTGAGTTATGAGAGCTGCGGGGGTGGCTTATCAATTTTGTGTCAATTTTCCTCACAAGTGCATTATGAGGAATGGATAATAGTTGAGTCATCCATATCATTTTCATTAAATTTGCCCGGCTCACTGCTGATAACGGTAATTTATGCCACACATCTAACTAGTATTTAAATTAGTAGAGGAGTAGAGATTCTAAATTCCGTTTCCCATATTCCACCAAATTTAGAGATATAACTATACCCAAGTATTTAAAGCAATGTAAAGGGGGATGTCAGGTGACAAGTTCAGTTGATGTTGGGTATCAACTGGCATTGTAACCAATTTATCCCCCAGTTGATAGTTAACCCTGAATATGTGCTGAATTGTTCTATGTTCATAATAACTTCTGGGAGAGAGACATCGGCATTTGCCAAAAACAGCAAAATATCGACTGTGTTAAGAGCGATTTTTATCTTCTACTGTCCCACTTTTAAATCCTTTGAACTTAGTATTAGATCTAATATATGTTGCTAATGGTTCTATCACCAGAGCAAAAGCAATGGTGATAAAGGGCATCGTTGTCTTGTACCCCTTCCAAAAATGTTTCTAATTGTTTCTCATTCGCGTGTAACTTAGCTCGGGAGCCATTATAGAATGATTTTATTCATGAAATAAATGTGAAGCCTAATCCCATTTTCTTCAGGACGGCCCATAAAACTCCCATTCGAAGCTACCAAATGCTTTAGCAGCATCAAGTGAACATACGACCTTAGTCCCTGAGTTGTCAACTGGTAGTTGTGAATTAAGATATAATCTCTGTATATTGTTGGAGTGGTTTCTGCAGAACAAAGACTGCCTGGTCAGGATGTACCAGATCCAATATAATATTGATTAATGGAAGTGTGAACGGAGGTGAGAAGAGAGAAGTGTCTGCAGTTTTACCAGGCCTGGAGAGGGGGCTGTGTGTATGACCCACCAAAAGCCAATGCTTCTGCTTGACTCCACTGCCTCAGGGCTGCTCTCACAAGGTGAGTGGCCAACAAGTTGTGTCTTCAATCACCGCCCGCCGAGACTGTATCATAAGGAGGCGGGGACCAGTGAGGAAGGAGACGCGCCTGCTCAGACAGTGAAGGCAAGTGGCAAGATGAACTGACATCCAGCCACCTGCCTTCTATGTGGAAATTTGAAATGGAGCTCTGGGCCCATCGGGGGTTTCACTGACTCCTAAGTGGGCCAGTCTGAGTCTGGGTTCAGAGATGGTACAATGTGTTTCACCCAAAATGTCTTGGTTGTCACCTTTGACATGCGTGTTAAAGGTTCGCCATCACTGATCTATTAGCTAAAACTTTAACTAGAATTGTGTTATCAACTGGTATTAAAGAAATGGGCCTGTATGCTCCTGGAATCAGAAGGTTTTTGTCCGGTTTCCAAAGCACTATTATTACCACCTCTTGCATAAAAGCAGGAACACTGCCCTGTGGCTCCGCATATGGGAAGACATCAAGTAATATGGGTAGTAACATGTCACTATATTGTCTATTTACCTCTGTTGGCAAACCGTCCAGCCTTGGAGATTTATTGTTCGCCAGTGCAGCTAGCACTAATTGCAATTCCTGTAACTACAAGGGAGCATCAAGAGCCTCTCTATGTCTTGGCAAATCTATGTCTTATAGATACAGTCTTATCTATCCTGGAGATACTTCCAATCTAGAATAATAGAAGTCTTCATAGAAGTCACTCATAATACCCAGAATGTCAGAGAAATCTCTCACCAGATTACCTGCTGCGGTATGTAAAGCTGTTATATGGTGTAAGAAAACACAAGGAACTGTTCTTGATGGTAAATATGTGTCACTGACTTGCCTGGCTTCAATGAAGTGAAAAACCATTTATTGTTGGCATCAGTGGCAATAGGCCACTGACACACCTTTGTATTAGTAGTATGGCTGCAATGCAGCTAAATCCAGGTTGGTTTTCCTTGAGCAGTCAGAGAGCTGGGTGGGATGACTGCTCCCACATTTCCAGGTCCAGGCCGACTTTGAGTGGCCTATGTAAGTCTGGAGAGTCAAGTAAGCTGGGTGTGTGGTTCCCAGTGAGAATTATGTTTGGCTGTACTATGCCAGACCATGGCTGCTGCTGCAGAAGTCCTGTGATTTGAACACATTCCCTGTTCCTGGTGGGAAAGAACCCAGGAAACTTTCTAGGACAAGAGATTGTGAGTTGTCTGTGTTATCCTGTTTTAGTTTCTTTCTGGCTAAAGTTAAGCCCCATGTTTTGTTTTCTGTTTTGATGGCTAAAAAAAACAAAGCTTTAAACGGAGACCAAGGACTTGGGTTTTGTCACACTAACTTTGAGCTGATCTTCCACAAGAGCTGGAGCCTTTCTGTATATTAACTATTGTTGCTAGAAAATGCCCAGCCTTTTACCTGTCTCCAAAATAAGACTGTTTCTTAAAAAAAACAATTGTTTTCTGCTGATTCTAGCAGAAAATTATTTAATTCCTGCTGTGCCTTTCTCCAGTTCTCAACTGCTGTAAACTACAGTCTACAATAAATCGGTATCATGTCTTGATATCATGTACTCTAGCACATATTACTTTCTGTAGCTTGCCCTTTTAGCTTTAATACCATTAATCTGTTGTATCATAGAGCCTCTATGAAATATCTTCATAGAGTCCCAGACGGTACCAACTGAAGCCGAATTTTCATTTAAAGTGAAAAATTTCTCCAAATCAGCTTGTATCTTGTTATTGTCCTTCAAGAGCAACCAGAAAGCATTCAGCCTCCACCTTCTCTCTATGTGAAACGAGATTCTAGGTAAACGGATCGGTAGCATTAACATTGAATGATGGTGCATCAGGTCTTCCACCTTCATGTCAATTGACATGCATATCGATTAGCCACTACCATATCAATTCGAGATAAAGTGTCATATGTGCTGAAATGACAGCAATATTGATTAGTGGTTGGATGCTTAGCACGTCCAATATCTAATAGATCTAGCTCCTTTAGCATATGCCCAAATGGCATCAGAGCTGAGTCTATCGATGCTCTAACCACCTGAATTTTATCCCAATGTAGGTCCACTACCGTGTTGAAGTCTCCCACTATAATTACTGGTGCAGTAGGATGCTTGGGAGTAATTCTAAGTACTGATTCAGAAGTACTTCAATTATAAAGGGGGAAAGGTATGTATACATTCAACATAATAATTGATATCTCTCACAGTATACGCAGATATTAGAGATGGGCGAATTTCTCAAAAATTTGGTTCGCCAACTTCGCCGAATTTTCCGACAAAATTTGTTTCGGTCCGAATTACTTCGGGACGAATCGCATTAAAAAGCAGCTATTTCCAGGCTGCCCAGAGCCTGCAGGGTGCTGTAGAACGTTGTGCCATGCTTAAATATGCAGAGGGAGCTTGGTTTGGTCTTCATACAATGTTGTGTTTTAGTATGACACGCAGATGACTGCCGCCACTCTTAGAATCGCTTCACTATAAAATTCCCTGGGCACTTAAGAGGGCAAAACTGACCAAAAAACTGAAGCAGGAATGTAGCATGACAAAGTCATGGCAGCGACAGCTGGAAAAAAACAAGCTGAGGGCTCAGGTGGCAACATCAGTGACAGAGTGTGGAGGTGACGGCGGCAGCCACAGCAGCAGCATGAGGTCAGACAGTGGCACAATGACATTCTGGAGGTGGCAAAAACAAGAGTAGGCCACAGAGTGGGACAATGACACAGTGTGTTGGTCACAGCAGCAGCCACAGCAGCAGCATGAGGTCAGACAGTGGCACAATGACACAGTGTGGAGGGCACGGCAGCAGCCACAGCAACTGCATGAGGTCAGACAGTGGCACAATGACAGAGTGTGGAGGGCACGGCAGCAGCCACAGCAGCAGCATGAGGTCAGAGACTGGCACAATGACAGGGTGTGGAGGTGATCGCAGCAGCATGAGGTCAGAGAGTGGCACAATGACACAGTGTGGATGTCACGGCACTAGCAACATCAGCAGCAGCATGAGGTCATAAAGTGACACAATGACAGAGTGTAGAGGTGGGTGGCAATACCAGTCACTGGTAAAGATGGTGGTAGGCAGATGGAGAAAACGGGCAACGGAGGGTGTGGCATCAGGGCGGGGTGGCGGCATCAGAATAGTGGCTGAGGCGGGTAGTTTGAACCCAGACTCATTTCTCAAAGTTTTGGTAAGCGTCATTGCTGAGTAATCTGGCCAAAGGGAATTGGTGGTGGGAAATCCTGGCCAATCCACGCCTGATTCATCTTGACAAAGTTTCAGTGGGTTCCAACATTTCCTGTGGACAAGCGGGTTCTCCTTGGGTTTAACGATGGCCCCCGCCGCACTGAACACCCACTCTGATGCCACACTACTGGCCGGGCAGGACAGCTTCTCCACTGCAAACGGCAAGTTGCGGCCACACATCCAGTTTGGCTGCCCAGTAGTCCAGCGGATCTTCTAACTGGGGTGGCAGAGTGCTGTCAAAGTAGGCCACGACCTGTTGGTTCAGGGTCTGCTCCAGGCCTGCTGCTGCTGGCGACTGCCCTCATCACTAGGGGGGGTGAAGGAAGCTGCTCATCAGTGACTCCAGACTTAGGTTGCTGCTGATGGAGCTGGTACTGCTCCTACCCCCCCACCTTCCCACAGCAGCCACGGCAGGAGTACGTGAGCGCTGAGGAACCCCCCGGTCAGACCTGTCAGAGGAGGGACAATGCCCCACATAGGCAGCAGCCAACTGACTACGGAGGATTTCTCTATAGTATTTGAGTTTGTCCTCACAGCAGCTGGGAAAAAGGCTCCCATTTTGGACCGGTAGTGAGGGTTCAATGGGGTGAGAGCCAGAATTTATCCCTCTGCCGAGGGTAAACTTTTCCCACTGTCACTAGCCAGGAAAATCAGCATGTGCGGGCCATCTGCACAAGTGATTTCCGAGGGATTTCCTGAATCCATCTCCACTGTATACTGCCACGGTGCTTGCGGGTCATCTGCCTCGTTTTCCTCCTCTCCATCTACCTCCTCCAGCTGCTCCTGCTCCTCCTCTCTTGTCACCTGGGTAGAAAATCCACTCATTTCACCAGACCAATGCTTCTGCTCCAATGTCCTCCCTCCTCCTCCAGTTCAGTCCCCCCCGGGACTCATGTGGCCGCGAATGTAGTTGCCACGTCTCCTCCCCTGCCAGACAGATTTTCAGCATCTGTTCCAGGACATGAAGCAGTGGAATGACGTTATTCATCCCTTTAGTCCTGGCGACTGACAAATAACGTGGCCCCTCCTCAAAGGGCCTCAGCAAACGGCAGGTTGTCACGCATGAGCTGGCCACTGCCTGAATCAAAGTTAAAACAAGGGAGTATTTCCCTGTCTGCCTGGATCATCAAAAAATCGTTAATGGCCTTTCTCTGTTCATACAGTCGGTCCAACATGTGCAGGTTGGAATTCCAACGGGTGGAAACATTGCATATCAGCGCGTGTTGGGGAGGCCGTTCTTCAGCTGCAACTCGAGGAGGGTGTTCCTTGCTTTGTAGGAATGGATGAAGTGCATGCACAGTTTCCTGGCTCTTTTCAGAATCTTCTGAAGATCGGTGGAAGACTTCAGGAACCTTTTCACAACCAGATTGAACACATGCGCCATCCCTCCTCGGTGCAGCGCGGACACCATGTTCCTCCCATTGTCCGTCAGCATGGTTCCGATTTGCACTTGGTGCGGAGAAAGCCACACATCGATTTCTTGCTGCAAGACGCGGAGCAGTTCCTCCCCAGTGTGACTTCGTTCGCCGAGGCAAGCCAGGTGTAGAACTGTGTGACACCGCTGTGCCCTACACATATGGTATGATGGGCAGTACTTGTGGAGGCTGGAATGGGGGCAGGTGGAGGAGGAGGAGGAGGCGGACAATGGCGCAGGAGCAGCAGTTTGACAACGTGGAGGAGAAAGCGCCGTCTCCTGTCTAAGTTGTTGGTGTGGCTGGGCAGGAAGCACATTCACCCAGTCGGCCGTAAAGGAAATGTACTGGCCCTGACCATAGTTACAGCTGCACACGTCCGCCCTGCCGTGCACCTTGGAACAAGCCGTTAAACTCAAGGACTGGCCCACCTTCTGTTCTACATATTTGTGAAGGGCTTGTACTGCCTTTTTGGAAAAGAAATTACGGCTTGGAACTCTCCACCTCGGCTCGGCCATTAATTCTCTAAAACGGGGGAAGATCCACCATTTGGAAAGGGGAGGGACTGCAGTACCAACAACTTGGACAGGAGCAGGTCAGCTGCTGAAACCTTAGATGGTTGACGCATACTGTTGTCTCTTTGCAATCACCTCGTTGAACGACTGTGGCGCCATGAGTAGAGAGGAGCAGGGGCACCTGACCGGGAGATGATGGCAAAAGAGAAAAAAGCTCCTTTCGCAGAGGGTGGAGCCTTGACTGGCTGCAATGGCATGCGTGCCACTTGGGGGCTGCTGCGGGAGCGGGGAGGGTGGACCACCACAACTGAGCCACGGTTCTCCCAGGCCACCGGATGGTGACGCTGCATGTGTTGACCCAGGGCCGTGGTGCCAACGTTAGCTCCCTGGCCACGCTTCACTTTCTGAACAGCTTCTTCTACATATACTCATATTCGGCTTCTCCGGTGTATTAGCAAAGAACGGCCACACCGCCGAGTAGCTGATTTTACCGCAAACACACCGCACTGAGTGACTACTACCACCGCTGTCTCGCTGAGCCCCTGTGGGCCGCTACTTTCTTAGACCTGTGAAGTGGGTTTTCTACCCCGTGGTCGCTTGGCTCCTGACCTTACACTGCTGCTACCCTGCTGACTCACGGTCACACAACCCACTTGCTGGCTGCGCCGCTGCCTGATGCACAAGCTGATGCCCTCTTCTCCTGACGATGATGAAGTCCTTGCTTCACCCGGATCCCAAGTGCGGTCGGCTACATCATCATCGATTATTGTTTCATCTTCACTGCTGTCCTCCTCACCGGTCTTGGTATGCAAAGGCTGACCCCTCACAACATGACCTCCCATGCCACTCTTCCCCATCTAACTTTGCCGCTACTGCAAAAAGCAGGGATATTGGCCCCATTTCTTTGCTTTCCAAGTAGCTACTGACTGTCCTCCTCAAATTGTTCATCCTCCTGAAAAATTTGGGGCTGAGCCCAGACCACAAAGTAGATCCTTTGGTGAGGGAACCGGATGGGACAGTAGCGGTTTGCCAACTAAGGTTTGTGTCTGACGTTCCCACCGACTCTTGGCTGGGGTTGTCAGATGTCATCTGGGAGGAAGTGGATGAACTAGTCAACCAATCAAGAACCATTGGGTTGCTGAACAACACACGGCCGCTAGATGACACTGGAAGTTCTGGCCTCACCGAGTGACCCTTGCTGCAACATCCCCTTACTGGGCTGCGACCTGGGCATGCTCCAGGGAAAGTTTGTGCCACTGCCAACTCACATGTTAAGAGCCTGCCACCTCTCTTGTCTGACATACTGTTTGTTCTAAAATGTACGGACTCTGTTTAATGAAGATATCTGTATATGATAAATACACACCCTGGTTTTGTCTCCAAATGCACCCACGAACAAGCTTGGGTAACCCATTGATATAAATTGCGCCCCACAAATGGGGAGGTAAAATTTACTTGTATGTGCCGGTTAAAAACACTGCGTATTTTACTGAATATAAAAGCACAAACAGGCTTAATTAACCTTCGGATATGAATTAAAGCTACCTTCAAAATTTCTTCTTTGGCGTTGAAAAACCGTTTCTTTTTTCTGACCACAACAGCAAAAAACACTTAATTAACCCTTGGATGTAAATTTCCGCAAAAAAAATGAGCTGCCAAAATTACCACTTTGTAGCGTGTTAAAACGACGTGTATTTTACGGAGCACAACAGCAGAAAAACGCTTAATTAATCTTCGGATATGAATTATGCTACAGCCAAAATTTCTTCTTTGGCGTTGAAAAACAACGTTTCTTTTACTGACTACAACTGCAGAACAATACTTAGTTAACCCTTGGATGTAAATTGCGCAAAAGAAATTTGCTGCCAAAAATTAAACCCGAATGTAGCATGTTAAAACAGCGTGAATTTTACAGAGCACAACAGCAGAAAAACACTTAATTAACCTTTGGATATGAATTATGCTACAGCCAAAATTTCTTTTTTGGCGTTGAAAAAAAAACATATTCTTTTACTGACTAAAAACTGCAGAAAAATACTTAGTTAACCCTTGGATGTAAATTGCGCAAAAGAAATTTGCTGCCAAAAATTACTATCTTTGTAGCATGTTAAAACGACGTGTATTTTACGGAGCACAACAGCAGAAAAACGCTTAATTAACCTTCGGGTGTGAATTATGATACAGCCAAAATTTCTTCTTTGGCGTTGAAAAACAACGTTTGTTTTACTGACTACGACTGCAGAAAAATACTTAGTTAACCCTTGGATGTAAATTGCACAAAAGAAATGTGCTGCCAAAAGGTACCAGCTTTTTAGCGTTTTAAAACAGCTTGTATTTTACGGAGTACAACAGCAGAAAAACGCTTAATTAACCTTCGGATATGAATTATGCTACAGCCAAAATTTCTTCTTTGGCGTTGAAAAACAACGTTTCTTTTAGTGACCACAACAGCAGAAAAACGCTTAATTAACCCCTGGATCTAAATTGCGCAAAAGAAATGAGCAGACAAAAATTAAGTGGTATTTGGACTGTAAAAATGCTGTTTCTTTAACTGAATACAACAGCAACAGGCTTAGATCACCCTTGAATATTCAATGTGCTGAAGAACTGAGCAGATAGCATTAAAATGTATATGCAACTGAATTGGACGCACACTGGACTTCAATTCCAATACCCCACAAAATCAAAATGTAAGAGAAGCAGTCTCTGAGACAAGCTGTGACACCCCCCAAAAATCGCTGTATTAAAGTTAGTTCTTTAGTGTGAGATCTCGGCTGCAGCAGCAGCAGCTTCAGTGACAGTGAGAGCAGTGTGAGGAGCGAGCATGGCGCCCGGACTTATATAGTGCGGTGACGTCACAGAATCCCGCCGGTCTCTGATTGGCTTCATCTCTGCACATACCATTTAGGCTACTCCTTTCTTCCTCCCAGAGTGCTTTGCCCCATGTAACGCCATGTGCTCGCAGTCATTTTATCAATTAAAAACACGCTTCGTTCCCGCGAATCACCCCAAACTTCGACTTCGTTCAGAATCAAAGTTTTCCTGAAATTCTAAACGAATTCCATTTCATTAAAATTGATTCGCCCATCTCTAGCAGATATACCTCCCTTCTGTGTCACGTTCTATATCCAAACACTTAGGGCAACATGTCCCAACACACCAACGCCAGTATTTTGTTCTATTTTGCGGCAAACCCACTTTTTAAGTCATATTCTTGTTGGAAATGGACTGTCGTACACCAAAACTAGACGCATTATACGCCGGGAACGTCACTTTGTAGTGCGCCTAAATATGGTGCACTGTGCGCCCCTGTTGGGCAATGAGCCTCGATAGACGCATACCATATACTACCTATGATATGCTATGTGCCGAGTGTTGAGCAGTGCGCCCTTTTTTGATGCAATGCGCCTTTTTTTGATACAATGCCCCCTTTTTTGATGCAATGTGCCATTTTAGGTGCATTAAGTAATCTATGCAAGGTATACCTGATGCCACTTTTTAGAAAGCATCAGATTTTCAGGCGCACTTTACACTGATTTAATGCGCCTAAAACTGGCATAGATACGCAACTTTTCGGACATGTCGCCTTTAAAGGGTATATATTTATGAACCAAAACACTAACTCCTCTTGAATAATTTGCATCCTATAGGTATTGCATGGTTACATATTGTTTCTTCATGGTGTAAAAGGATCATCATCTCCTGGTACTGATAAACTTTAAAGAGTAATAAGAATACAGCCCACTCTAGTGCTTTAGTATAAAAATAGATATTTCTTATTTATAATATTTACATTTGTTTTACAAAATATAAAAATAAAAATATGTAATAAAAAATTCTATAAAAATAAATATATAAAATAAATGCATAAAAATATATAAATTAATAAAAAAAATATTTTAGAAAAATAAATATATACATATAAAAATATATACATAAAAAAAAAAACAAGATATACAAAATATTCAACTAATTACAAAGAAGATATGTAAGACTAAATAAAAGAAATAAAAAATGTACATAAAAAAGAATAAAAGTTGCTTGATGGTTAAGATTGAGGTAGGTATTTGGTCCGTGGTGGCTGGTGATTGGCGGCAGGTTTAATTTGGTTGTTGGCTGGTGGGCATTGCTGGTGACAAGTGGCTCTTAGAAGCTGGTTGGTGGTGACTTGTTGGTGGTTGGCTTATTTTGGTCGTCGGCTGGTGGGAGATTGCTGGTGACAGGTGATCATAGCAGCTGGTCTTTGGTAGCGGTGATTGGCGGTTGGCTTAATATAGTTGCTGGTTGGTAGGAGATTGCTGGTGACAGGTGGTTCATAGCAGCAGTTGGAGAAGTCGCCTACAGTTATGGTAGCAGGAGGAGTTGGGGAAGGGTGGGGGTCTAGTGGTGAGGTGTCCCCTGGTGTTATGGGGGTCACCACCTGGAATAAGAAAACATTTTAAAAACAATTTAGTGAAAACATCATTTACTTCAGATGTATGTCTGTGATTCTTTCTAACATTCCTGACCCTTATGATGGATCAGACATTGGTACATTATGTAGCATTATATGTTATTATCTTTCCTGTTTCCATGTAATCAAAAGTTCTTCTGAAACATCATTACCCCATTTTGAAATTCACTCTGCTGTTTGTGAATGTTTCCTGTGTCATTATATGACTGCATCCCCCAAGTAACGGTCCAGGAGACCTGGTACTGAAGGTCCCTCATCTCCCTTCTCCCCTAAAAAGATAAATCATTAATGTCACCTCAGCCCTAATGGTCCTTTTTCCTCCTCTTCCCAGGGGGCAGCTCACTGGCGGTGCTCTCTGCTTCCCCTGAGTCTTTCTCCTTCTCGCTTTGACTTTCAGACCTAAAAAAAAATAAAATAATAATATTAAAGTTCAATAGGCAAAACTGAAAAGAATTGGGATTTCGGGATCGTGTGATGTTATAGTGTGAAGTTAGTGCCATCACTGAGAGTAACTCACTGGTCGGGTGCTCGGTTCTCCTCTTCGAGGTTCCTTTTTCTAGGCATAAGTCCAAGAAGGGCAAGAAACTCACACCTGTTTAGATGAGACAGTGAATGATGAGAAGTTAGTTGGCCAAGTTGCAGTAAACAATAGTATGAGGTCAAGCATGGTCTGACAATTGGTCATCATTATCAGACTATTGTGTCCCAGATATTTATTGTGCTACACGTCTCCAGGGTTATACTGTGTTCCCAATATACTGTGCAGGGAAGACCCCAAAATAAATTCAGACATCAAACCAGATCCTAAAATTAATTCAGACCTCTATATACATTCAGACTCCCAAAAGTAAAGAGGACCCTGGAGGGACGGGCCACAAGTAATATACTGGCTTTTAAAGCAAATCTAAAAGATAATGGCCAGTGCCAGGACCCTGGAGGTCTCATGCCCTGTAGTAGCTTTATGGTTTATGTCGCTGACCACAGGTATTGTGCAGTACAAATAGTGACTTACTCAGTGTACACTGGTGTCTCTATCACTGTATCTGGCTCTCCAATCTCTGGGAGCTTGGCTGCTCTTTCCAAATAATATTTCAAAGTCCTTCTTCTTCTCTTTGGACGAACAGCTAATAGTGGAGAAAATGAAGATTTTTAGGAAATTCATTGCATTTGAAAAACATAGCAGCAGATTTTGTGCCAACATTTAACTTTACACTTTCAGAAGGTTCTCTCTGTGTGACTACTCGCCATTTTACATGTCCGATAATCCAGCATCTGTCAGGTTCCACTTATTCTGGAATAAAGAAATGTGACTGTACATTTATTCCATGACTTTACTTTACACTTACGTTCTTTGTGCTCCTCTAATTCCTTATATCTGACTCCCTTATTTTTTCGAGCAGATCTCCTTTCGGTCATTATGTCGGGTGTTCAGATTCTTCTTTGCAAAAATAGCAATATGAAGTTTGTTATAGTGTCGTCACTATGTAGCTAAACTGGCTACTGGGGGATGTTCTGTTCTCAAAGAGATGGAGTGTTTGATGGTTGTTACATCATAGAGATAGTTTTGTGATGTCAAAGCTCAATGGACAGAACTGCTGCGTATTTGTAGAACACCACAGTGGGGTTTTTGAATAGTTTTACATCAACAATGATATAATTATATATTGTTCTACATTAAAATGATTTCTGTGTTTTTTGTATGAGTCTTTATATGATTTTTAAGAGCCTCTGCACATTATTATCCCCCTTGAATGTGGAATATAGTGTCTTCCATAATATGCTGGCAGATGATTGGCTTGTCATATTACATGACTAAACACACCTATGAAGTAATCTACAGGCTACAATTTATTCAGAGACAAACCCTTTACTTAACCATTGGTTAAAATGGAAGATTCCACTGTGTATGTAACTATTCTGATCTGTATCCTTATAAAGGTTTTAGCACACAATTTCTCATCATGTCTAAAGCTAGACAGATTTCAAAAAATAAATAAATTATTGCTTCTTTATTTCCCAAGTCAACTTCACATTCCAGTTATTATTCACTTTTATCAAGAAAGATTCAACCATTAATAATTTGGATTTTAATAAATCACATTCAATCAACCCCTTACTGACATTTGATATACAGTTACATTACAAAGTTAGTAAGAGTATATGGAGTGGGCTTATGAGATGGACCTGTCCCATATATGTGGATGCAGGCACTTAACTTCATCAGCCAGGGCTGGAGATAAATCTGATCCTGGATGTTTAACTACTTAGATTTTGAGGTCAACACAATTACTATTCTGTTTCCCACCCCCACCCAAAGTCCCAAGGGTAGAAGAGCCACGACTGTACACTACTCTGCAATACTATTTCCATATAGTGTACAAATTCATTAAAAATGGTATATATAATTGGTGTCTCTGCACCTCTAAAAGTCCAATCTAATAAAAAATATGACAAAACTTACCCCAAAAGGTGAACGCCATTGCAAAAAATTCCCAAAATGTTAACAATAAGGATTACACTTCTGTTAACACGTTGCACATTTAAATTTGTTCCCAGCCTCACTGATTGACTTCTCTTTGGTCCAATTCATGGTTGAGACGGGCTATGAATTTTTTCCAGTTTCCTGGCTCCCTTACCTGCCTTTCCTATTCATATTGTATACTCTGGTTTCTGTACTTCGATTTCGTACTGCGATCACCCTGGCTCTGAACCTGACTTGTCTGACTCTTCTCCTCTTTTTAGTGATTGTCTTGTCCTCCGTTTTTCCTGTTTGCATGTCCCGTTTGAAGTCTTGTACCTCCCTTCCTGGTTAACCTGGGTCCTTTGAAGCCAAAACCAACCTGCTTTGTGGCTGGGTAAGATGTAGACCAAAGGGTAACCTTAGACTCTATCCACCAGGGAGTGCTGGGCTTCGAACAGCAGTTGCAGTGGACTCTGTGCTTGTTCTCCCTTTAGTCTGTTGTCATCCATTGAGCCTGCTGGACTATCTGCTGCAATCCAGCCTGGAAGTTGCCAGAGCATAACATAATCGCAGGCCATATGCTTCCTGACCAGCTTTCTTCATGGAGCAAATTAAAAGTGATCGATCAGATGCATGGACTGGCTCAGTTGGTTCAGGATCTAGCCCAAAGTGTCCAACAAAGTATGGCTGCATTTGTTGAGGATTTTCTTCCTAATGTTAAGTTTCCAAAACGTCAAATGTATAATCTTTCTGTGCTGGAGAAACAAACCATGAAATAATATATCCAGGATAGTCTCCATAAAGGTCACATTCATCCCTCTATTTCACCATTTAAATAAAATTACTGCTAAGAATCAGTGTCCTCTTCCTCTCATCTCTGATTTAACCAGATCTCAGGAGCCACATGATTTTCTAAATTGGATCTATGTGGGGCCTATAATCTGGTTCTGATTCACAAAGGGGATGAATGGAAGAAGGGCTTTAATACTCCTGATGGTCATTATGAATATTTGGTTGTGCCTTTTTTGTTAATTGGCAGTCTTCCGAAATTTGTTTAATGACATTTTTCGATACTTCATCAGACAGTTTGTGTATCTGGATGACATTTTGGTGTTGTCCTCTGACTGGACTTCTACAGTTCCACAAAGAAAATCACCTATTCACCACATTAGAGAAATGTCTTTTTTGAATGCATGAATAATGGTTTTTAGGTTATACTCTCCCTGTTCACACCTTTTTGAGGGGACCAAAAATCTAAGCATGTACATCTTTGGTTACCATTAGCAAAGTGCTATGGTTTAAGAGAACGGGCTGCTTTATTTGTGCTTAGCAATGGTGTTTGAGCCCAGGTCAGGTTACGCCCAGCTAAAGCATTACTGGCTGTTTGCTGAATTCTGTCCCGCCCAGGTCCCCGACGAGAATGCGCAGACTAAGGAGATGTAGTGAACAAGTCGTGGATGGGAACGTGCAGGGGGGGCGTATGTACAAGCAGAAGCATGCACGGACGAGATAGAGAGATTGTCATTCACTGACTGCAATAATAGGTCCTGCAGCAGCTGAGGCAATGTACTGTGTAGGACAGGTTCTCCTTCACTGACTGCGGCAGAGAGAGAGAGAGAGATCATGTGCAGTTCCACGTAAATCAGAAAGAGAACACAGCAGTCCCATGCAAATTACATACAGAGAGAGAACAGCTGTACTGTGCATTCCCACATAAAACAATTTTGTGACAGATCTGCAGTCCCACGTAAACAAAAACAGATAAAGCGTATAGTTTTGTTCTGCAGATCTGTAGAAGTCAGAGGTGTAATAATCTGCAAGATATCACTTTGTGAGAGAGAGAGAGAGAGACAACAAAAAAATCACCCATCTTTCTCAGAGTCCTGAATGTCAAATGCCCATTCTAGTTACACAGTATGTAGAGAAAGCGAGAAATTTAGATATAGACTATCGAATAACACTTAGCTTTTCAGTTCCAATGATTCCAATGACAGCTGAGAACCTCTCCCTTCACCCAGCTCACACAGAATAAATCCTCACTTGCACACCTTGGGTACTCGTCTGCAGAGAGTGAAGACACTCCCTGTTGGGAGGAGAAACACACCCCTCCATTTCACAAGCTCTGCTTGGCAACCAGCATAAACTGCTGCCAAATGCTGTGACGAGACAACCCCTTAAAAGCTGCGCAGAGATTCTTAGGGTATGCCAATTATTATCGAAAATATATTCAGAATTTTTCTTCTATAGCCGAACCTTTGACGGATCTGACAAAAAAGTGCTCTGATTTAAATAATTGGAAACCTGATGCCATTGCTGGTTTTGAAACTCTGAAATGTTGCTTTACGGAAGTCCCTGTCTAGGATCAGTCCAACCTCTCACACCCCTTTATTGTAGAGGTTGATACTTCTGAGTTAGGCATAGGAGCCGTTCTCCCTCTCAAGGACCTCCTTCTCTTACAAATTTACATCCCTGTGCCTTTTTCTCTCACAAATTCTCTTCCACTGAGAAAAGTTATTATATTGGTAATCGCTAGAAACCAGGCAAACATACTTACCGACCATAAGCATCTGACCTATCTGAATTCTGCTAAGAAACTTAACCCCAGACAGGATAAACAGGCTATATTTTTTACTAGATTTGATTTTATTGTTATTCCTAGATCTGGGTTTCAAACTTTTTCTCAAACATTGTCTCAAACTTTTTGTTCCTACCAGTCCCTGAACTTATCTACAGAACCCATTCTGGCAAAGAGTATTGTCATATCCGCTGTCTCTCCAGGTCTTGCCTCAGTTATAAGAAAAAATCAGCACCTAGCCAAACCCACCACTCCCGTGGGGAGGTTACTTATTTCCCTACAATTTAGACTTAGGCTGTGTCACGGGCAATGGTAGTGGATCCTCTGGGCCACCGCAAGCGATGGCGTAAGCCATGCCAGGGAGTGGAATCTAAGTAGGTCCCGGTTTTCACCAGAGCCCGCCGCAAAGCGGGATGGACTTGCTGCAGCGGGAGTCTACCAGGTCGCTACCCCTGATGTGACTTGCCTGTGGAGGCAGCCGAGGTGTAGCGTGGTACGAAATCGTAAGGCAGACTCATAGTCGGGGACAGGCAGGAAGGTCAGCGCAGGCGGCAAGGTTCGTGGTCGTGGACAGGCAGGAAGGTCGGGCAGGGGCAAGTTTCTGGTCGAGGAAGGGAGGCCAACAAAGGTTCCGGTAATCAAAAGACTCAGGAACGCTTTCTCAATAGGTATTGGCACTAAAGATCTGGCAGGGAAAGCAGAAGAGGCGGGCTTAAATAGGGGAAAACGCTGGCAATCCCCCGGTGCCGGCCCTTTAAATCTAACACTGCCGGCACGCGCGCGGACCCGCTTCCTAGGAAGCGGGGCCGCGTGCGCAGCGGGACAGAGGCTGTATCAGGAGCGTGGTCGGGTAAGTAGCCCGGGGAACAGATCGGGGAAGAGCCGCCCGCGCCCCAAATGGGGGCCCCGGCAGGGGGAAAACGGAGCGCCTGCGACCCGGAACGGGGTAGCGGGGGCATCGGAAGGCTTTTAAAATTGAATTACATATTCGTATTTTTGGGGTAAACCTAGGAATTTTGGGAAACCCAAATGCTGATCTCTTGTTCTTGGTGTCCATCCATGATTTGTGATGTACCCCCCTTTTCTGCCGTGAAAACCTGAAGCCATTTAAAGACTTTTTCGTTCCCCCTGGGGGAACTTCATCCATTGCCTACCCCCTCAAAGACCATGACCATTCATGCATGGATTTTTACCCACTGATTTCCCCCCTTTAAGTAAATGGAATTGGGTTTGTTTGACCGTTTTAGTAAAATGTGTCATTTTTTTTCCCTTTGCCTCGTCCCAAATTAAACATCTCTATCTAACTATTATTGATTACTTTGTCCATTTAAATTATTTCCCCCGAGAACATTGTTTCTGACAGGGGTGTGCAGTTTGTGGCTAAGTTTTGAAGGATTTTGGTGCGAAACTCGGAGGTGAGTTGACCTTTTTGTCAGTTCTCCATCCCGAAACCAATGGTCAGATAAAAAGTTTTAACCAGACACTCGAGCAATATCTTAGGTTTACTGTACTGAGACCAGGTGGCGGTTTCATTTCTCATTCAGTAAATTCGCCATAATTAATCCCATCATACCTTAAATACCTTGCCGTTTTTTCTTAATTTTTGTTTCCATCCCCTTTTGGGTTTCTTTTCCCCTTTCCGTTTCAAAAATCCGAGGTGGGATGAGAAAATAAACTGTGCAAAATCTGGTCAAATCCCCAAAAAATGGACTCCAGGAACAAAGAGTGATTTTTGATCACTATTTTTTAACTATTTTGCCATAGGCAAATTTAAACCATCATTTCTCTATCTGTTAAACACTAAAACGAACTTTTTTTATATCTAACTCTTAACCCTATACCCCTTTTTTAAAAAACCCTGATCTCTAACCTCATCATTTAACCCTTTTTTTTCTTCTGAAAAAGGAATAATCCCTTTTTATTATCAAATCGGTGGAACCCCACCCACTAACCCGGGGAGCCTTTATCTATAGAAAGTACTAGCTTTTGTAAGGAATCCAAGCCAACACTTGGGCAGTCGTCCCCTAACTCATAGACACAAACAAAAAGGGCCCCCCTTTTGACACCGTCTGAAGGTGACACTTTAGACAGAGGTGAGAATCACAATTAAAAAATTATATCTGACCCACCGACATGTTTCGCCAGCTAATCTGGCTTTATTTAAGGGTAAGTCCGTCACATGTGGTCTAACTCACTTCCTTTTGTATCATGTTTTGGTAAAAAAAACCCCCTTCGGTGCCCCAATTAGCCATCAGAGAAATCCCAAAAAACCCACTCCCCCTTCCGTGCCCACTCGTAACATTCCTCTAAAGCTGCCACCATGCTCTCATGAGCCAACAACCTTCAGTCAAATTTGCCATTCCATAACGGCTTGCCCCCATCTTACCATGCCCGTCCCAATGCAGCACCAAAACACCTCAGCCCTGACTGGATGGGCTTCCCCTCATTCTCTCATATTATTTCAACTGCGTTCTCACCTGAATGAACTAAGCAGACTAGTAAACACATTACACAGACACTGCCTCTTTTTTCTTCCCATAACCCCCTTTTCTTCAATATCTAATATGCATATTCATTGGGAAAATAAACTCCATGTACAATAGACCCCTGTCAAATTTTCTCCCAAAAAGCACTTTTCCTATATTTTTAAATGCATATTCATTCCCAAAAGAGCTCAGGCCCCATTAAATACATGTTCCACTGCTTGATAGTATTGTCTCAAATATTAATAAAACCACTTTCTTTTACATGTAATATTCGTATTTTTTTTTTTAAAAACTGTAGGTCTATGGCTACCCTCCCCCCCCCCCCATTTGACCTCACAAGTTCCCCATTTAAATTCTCTCCCACGGCCCCGGGTAGCCCTTCAATCCACCACGTCACAATGGGGCAGCAAAAAAAATGGGAGCAGCAAAACTCCAATATCTTCAAAGCCATTGCACATTGCATCCCCTTTGCACAATCTCTACATACATGAGTACAAAAATGAATAGTCCTTCAAAAGCAATATACTGATCCCAATTGTTAAAAAAACCGTGGCCCCAGTGATGATTCTGTCACATTACAGGCCCAGGGACAATGAGGAAAAACGTAGAGGCAAAAGGGGGGAGGGGAGGGGAGGGGGAAGGGGGCCCAGGGAGATGGGAAAGGGGGGGGGGGGGAACAAAAAAAACAAAAAAAAAAACAAAAAACAAAAAAAATATGAACTCTGATACTCCCATAGTCATATATTCAACTGTGCTATATCCACTTGACCGTACTTAATCACATATATCATGTTTCTTCAAAAATTAATTATATATGGAATCAGATCAAGATCAAATAAATGCCGAAAATGAAAAGCCTTAGATTTAGGCCTTTAGGTTTCAATGTATTTGAGTCTGGTGTATCAATCTGCTCTTCCGCTACAAACTACATCCAAATCCGCCCCATTCTTTCCCTACGCTTTTCACACATATGCCCCAAAATTTTAGCACCTCTATTTCGCCATAGGAAGGCAAGCACAATCTCATGGCCTACCTCTCGTAGGCCACGATATTGTGCTTGTCTTCCTATGGATTTTTACTGAATAAAGGTTTAACAGTAAAAGAACATTGGGAGGGCCGCACAGAACTTTTTTCTCCTATAATGGATAGTCCTACAATAAATCTGTATCATGTTCTGGTATCAGTACTCTCAGCACTTGAATACTTTCTGTATCTTTCCCTTTTTAGCTTTTAATAATTACCATTTGAATCCGTTTGTAGACATAGAGCCTCTACAAAATGCTCCATAAGTCCCAGACGGAACCAACTGAAGCCGAGTTTTGATTTAAATGAAAACATTTCTCCAAACCAGCTTGTATTTTGTTATTGTCCTTCAAGGGCAACCAGAAAGCATTCAGCCTCCACCTTCTCTCTATGTGAAATGAGGTTCTAGGTAAACGGATCGGTAGCATTAAAGGGGTTGTCTCGTTACAAGGATTGCTTTTTATGTTAAAGATCTTGCAAAAACAAGACACATTGCAATATGTTTCTATTAACAGTGTCCTACCTATTCTGAGATATCCAATCTTGTATGAACTGTATCAGCTCCCCAGGTCGCTATAGCTACAGACCTGTTTGATCTATCCTGATAGGCTGCCAGCACTGGTTGCTATAGCTACAGACCTGGCATGCTCGTCGGACTAAGCAGTTTTATATTTCAGAATCTGAAGAGTATTTTGTCCTTTGTTGTGTGCATGCAGCTTAAGTGTGGCTTGGTGGGCGTGGCGTGAGAGGAGAAGACATGGAGTAAAAACCTCTCCTGGAAGAACCCCTGGCTTTAGGCTCAAACAGGCCATAAATCATGCCACAACCTCTGCATTGTGGTTGCAGCCGTTCCCTTGAAGCCAAGTTGCCCTCCAGTCCAATCCCGGCGCATATCGTCACATATAACGCAGAGTTTGAGGCGGTGAGGTAAGTGGCGGGATCGGCGCCATCTTCTCCCCCCCTACCCCGCCGACACAACGGTCCGCCACGCCGGCTAATCGTAGACGCTTACCCTGCTCATCCTCTCCTCTGGTGCCCGCGGCTGTCTGTCCCTGCGCTGCAGCAACTGTCCGCCCTTGTTCTGCTGCTCTGGCCCAGGTGGAGGGCAGCCCGGCTGTGCGCAGTGTCGCTCCATCCAAGCCTGTGCCTTAAGACAGGTGTAGGGAAAATCCCGAGTGACCACACACCCGCTTGCTCGCCAACACACACCACGGCTCCTGACGGCCAGAAACCTCCCTCTTGAGCAAATAATTATACTATAGCCCGCCCACGCAGTCACCCGCACACCACCCGTCTCCCAGATCCCTGTCAGACGCTTACACAATGAAACAGTATAGCGTGCGAGAGCCAGACATCAGATGGCTCACTCTCGTCCCATGGATGGGTCTGACGGGTTGACACGATTGTCACATGCATCTCGAGATATTTTGAGAGCGCGTGTGAGAGCCAGCCTCTCTCTCTCTATTCTCTCTACTCTCATCTATCAGAGTATGCTTCACACTATTTGAATAGGTATGTAGATGAAGAAAAAATGACATGGTGTACAAACACAGAAGTTACTATCTCTCTACTACTCTATCTACATGTGACAGATGATGTAAAAGGAACTGGTTTAAGTAGGTGTGACTCATATTTAGTAAAATTAATATAGATTAAATCACATATCCATTTTTAAACAACGCACAATTCACACAACACCTCCCTCCAAACAGTCCCCCGCATATCGACGAAAATAAAAACAATTAAAACCATATAAAGAAGAAAGGAATGAATGATGGGTGAAAATGGAGGGGGGTTGGGGGAGAATAATTTTAGGTTATAATGAATGTGTGGGAAGAATGATTGTGGAAATGGAGTGTAGAATGTATATTATAATACTAATGGTATTTAAATAATAATTGTGCGGAATAATGATTGTGTCAAATCGGACTAGAATAAGTGACTAAAAGAATGTAATTTTATAATGAATGAATGTTTGTGAACAAATGAATATATTTTAAAATGTATATGTGATGAATACAATCGATTAGGGTAAAAAGGAATGACTGTGCTAAGAGAATTAAAATACAAGTGGAAAAACAGATGATCTTTAAAAAAAAAATAAAAAAAAAACAAAAACTGCCTATAAGCATATCTTTAATAATGTGTGTGGAATTTAATCTCAATAATATTTTATCCATATGTGTGCTGAATAATTCTAGTTGAGGGAAACACGGAGGTGAGTCAATACTAATATTGTGGACACAGCTGAATTATGTGAATAATGATTGTGAAAAAGGATGTGTGAGAATATTGAATTTTCTAAACAATGATGTGGAGAATAATATTGATCTGTAAAAGGATGTGAGAGCATAATTGTTATTTTATAATGAATGAGTGTGAATAACATCAAAAATTTTTGTCCCAGGCAGACAGTAACTCCATTCATAACACCAGCCAGACGAAGCCTCCACTCATAACCACCATCAGAAGAGAGTGCCTCCATCAAAGTGTCCCAGGCGGAGAGTGCCCTCCATCAAGTGACTCACCCACGGCTGAGAGGGCCTCCATCAAGTGTCCCAGGCAGAGAGACAGTGCCTCCATCAAGTGGCCCAGGCAGCATTGCCTGCCACGTCATAACACCACCAGAGAGTGCCTCCACTCATAACACCAGCCAGAGATGCCTCCACTCATAACACCAGCCAGAACTAAGCGTAGTTCCCTCGGTCAACTATTCCCAGCCAGAGAGTGCCTCGGCTCAACTATCCCAGCCAAGTGTGTCAGTCCGTCGACTGTCCCAGCCAGAGAGCGCCTCCTGTCGACTGTCCCACCAAGAGTCGCCTCCAGCGACTGTCCCAGCTAGAGAGCGCCCTCCATCTCGTCTAGAGCTCTGTTTCTATCCCTTACTGCCCAGCAGCAGGCGCCTCCCAAACTCAGACTGTCCTACAGCCAGAGAAGCGCCTCCACTCGACTGTACCCAGGCACAGAAGCGCCTGCATCTGACTGCTCCCTGCCAGAAGTGCCTCCATCGACTGTCCCAGCCAGAGAGCGCGCCGCATCACTGAGTTCCCACTAAAATCACTCACAGAGTATCTCAAACCCAACGAGATAGCACGCGCAAACGGCCATCTCGTCATATGTACGTACTGTTCCCCAACCAGCAGAGCCGCAATCCGAGCACATCACCTTCGCACAACACACTAACCCCACACACTCACCAGACACGAGCGCGCCGCCACATAACAAACTTCCTCTGTCCACACACATACCGGATTCAAGAGCGCCGACCACCACTCTCCCACAACTGTCTCTCCCAGCACCTGTGTGAGTATTCTTCTACTATTCAAGTTAATATCTCTTCTCATCTTCTCACTCCCCTCTTCACTTACTTCGCTCTAATCCGCAACCGAATCTCCTCATCACCTCGCTGCATCAAAGACTTTAACCAATACTCTCCCCTCGCAGTTCACTCCTCTCACACCCTATGCTCTCCTGCGCTCTGCATCCTAACCGACCTTCTCTCTCACTTTCGAGTTAAATGCGCGCGAACCCTCCGTCACCAAACAAACCTCTAGCGTGCCATGCGAACACAACACTCCCCACTCCTTGGATCCTGTGCCACTTCAGCTAGCCCCCCATTCACTGCTCCTTCTGGCTTCCTGCGACCTGACATATCCCCAACCCAGGGCCCCCCCACACATTCCCGCCATTAGTCTCTGCTCTCGAACAGATTTCCACACTACAAATTCGCCAATCCCTTCAACCCTGATACACATCCCTCGACCCCTACTTCCCCGACTATCCCTCTCCCTGGTGCTTTCTCTGGAATGCAGCGATCTTAATGTAATAAACGCTTCATACATACATGACTTGTTCATGTCTCATACCACGCAACTTACTCTTTTCCCTTGGTCCTGACGATAACTGGCTGACCCCCCCTCCGAGCACGTCCTCCCCTGGCCCGCACTCTCTTTTAAGCGGCCTCCAACTTACCCACACTCCTCGCCCTGGTAACAAGACATGGTGGAGGTGTCGGGCCTCCTCCTGGGTCTGACTACCTGATCCTCTTGTCCCCCTCCACCTCTCCCTTCCCTCACACTCTCTCTCCTTTGAGGTGGAACTCTTTCCGACATCTACGCCCGCCTTCAACCTCCAATTAGGCTGTTGTCTATACCGACTCTGCCAGGCCCTGCGACTGCCTTTCTTGACCACGTTTGACTTCCTGCTTCTCCACTTTTCTTTCCAACGAATCCATCCACTAAACACACAGATCCTCTCCATGCGGAGGAGACTTCTCAACCATCCCCCACAACTCACTCGACTACCCCCCACTCTGCATCATCCAACAAACCTTACTCTATCACTCTCACTCCGCGCTCCCTCCTTCTTTGAACCTCTCACCCAGTGGATCTCGGTCTTCTCACACCGGAAGACCACTACACCAAAAACCAGCATGGCTACACACACTAGACCCCATCTTCACCTCAACCCGCCTCTTGTTCTGCCCCCTATCTAGACCTCTCAAACATCCCCCCCACCTTCACATATCTGACCACAAACTTCTTACCCTTCTCCAACCAACTCCACCCCACCCTAGCTCCTCCTTCATCATATCCAAGTAACGGCGCCAACGCAGGAACCTATACAAAGCCTCACCCGTCTCAGCTCTCTCTGACTCTCCTGCACCTCTTACCACTTCTCCCTCATTAAAATGAGATCCTGACGTAGCCACCAAACTTTCCTACAACCAACACAATCATCACACGCCCTGACTATCGGTCGCAATGACTTCCAGATCCTCCTCACACACAACCAGAACCCACGCAAATACAGAGCCAGACAAAAACCCCTTGTCAACACTAGACTCCCA
The DNA here is from genome assembly GCA_025379985.1 of Phyllomedusa bahiana. Taxonomy (NCBI): domain Eukaryota; kingdom Metazoa; phylum Chordata; class Amphibia; order Anura; family Hylidae; genus Phyllomedusa; species Phyllomedusa bahiana. The sequence continues at coordinate 42,431 of JAODAL010032370.1, forward strand.
CCAAACAACTGAGGCGTGCTTCCAGAAGCTGCAGAACCCACGGAAAGAAACTCACTCCCACTAATGACTTTGCCCGTAATACAAACAATGCACACTGCATCCATTTATACTGCTGCCACTTCAACCCTCACCAAACAGGATTACTTCCCCACTCTCATATCTACTCTGTCCCACAACCCCAGACAATTATTCATAAACCTTTTCAACTCAGCCTCTTCTTCCCACGCCGTCCATCAACCAACACCCTGCCTCGCCCCATCCCTCATCTTTCACAGACAACTATTGCCACTCACTTCCTTCAGAAAGATCAACCACAACAGAAAAGCTTCAGCCCCCCCAGTTACCCCACCACCTCCCTCTACACCTTAGCAAACGCTCTTCCCCCTTAACTTCGCTTCCCCCACGTCCTTCTCATAGAAAAGCTTTCTCTTTTAAACTGTCCAAATCCAACCATAACTACCTTGTTAATATCCTTATCACGCTTGCATCACACTTTCGACCTACATCCCTGAGACGTCGGTGCTCCATCATACCCAGCCCGTCACCCAGTCCTCCTCTTCAACCTCATCAAAACCTCTGGCATCTTCCCTTCTGCCTTTAAACACGCTACTATCTACTCTCAATCCTAAAAAAAAACAACCCTTGACCCCGTCTTCTCTGTCCAACTATCGCCCCATCCACTGCTCCCCTTTATTGCTTCAAACTCCTCCAGAGCCAGCACGTCTATCGTTCCAGCTGACCTCCCACCGTCTCCTCCAACTCTCTTCTTGACCCACAACAACTATACATCGCGTGTTCCTCCACCACCATCAAATCGTACTTGAACACCGACCTTAACCAAAGTCACTAATGACCTAGTAACTGCTAAAGCCTTCACGTCCATCTACTCTGTGCTCCTCCTCTTAGTAACCTGTCCACTGCCTTTGAACACTAGTCCGACCATTTCCCTCCTGCTCACAAATCCTCTCCTCCCTCGGCATCACAGACTAGAGCTCTTTTCCCTGGGATCTCCTCGTACCTCACTTATCTGTGACATTCAGTTCGTCTCTCAATTCTCAACTCGCCTGTACACTTGACCCATACCCAGCCATCCTACCCCCCGGCCACCTCTTTCAAAATCTGTCTCGGTGTGTTCACCCCACAGAGCGCCTCAGTCATGGCCCCATCTACGCTTCTCTATCTACCCTTGGCCTTCGGCAGCTCATAGCTCACATGGCTTTCATTACCACCTACATATGCTCTGATGATAGCCCAGACTCTACCATCTCCAGGAGCCCATCTCCACGTCACTTACTCCACTCATACACTCACCCTACCACAACGAATACCTCCACCAAACCCCCGTACATACCCCTGACCCGTCCGCTCTCCTGAATCATACTCAAACCATTTCCTCCTTCTTCTCATCAACAGCGCTCTCCTAAAACTAAAATGTAGAGAAAACAGAACTCATCATCTTTCCACCATCCACTCTACCCTCGCCCCTATCACTCTATTACAGTCCATGGCTCCACACTCCTCACCCGGTCCCAACAATCCGCTCCATTGGGGTAATCCTAGACTCTGGTCTATCTTTCAAACCACACGATCCAAACCCTCCACCTTCTGGTCCTGCCAGCCCCTCCACCTGAAAAACATCTCTCGCATCCGCTCGTTCCTCAACTCTGGACACTCATATTAAAAAAATTGCTGGAGTCCATGCCCTTTGCAACTCCCGCCTCAGACCTACAGCAACATCCTTCTGCTGTGGCGCATCACGTCCCTATCACCCTTGCACCCCTCGCAATCCACTTCTTAACTCTGCTGCCCCGCTTATCCACCTCTCATCCGTCGCTACTCTCCTGCCTCTCCCCTCTGCCGATCCCTTCAACGGCTGCCCATCGCCCAACGAATTCAATTTCAAAGCTACTAACCATGACCTACAAGCTCTCCACGACCTCTCCCCTCCATTCATCTCTGCCCTACTTTCAAATATATCCCCCTCATCGCAATCTCCTCTCCTCGTCAGGACCTTCTCCTCTGCTCCACCCTTATCAGTTCCTCACACAACCGTCTCAAGACTTCTCCCGTGCTTCACACCCACACTCAGGAACTCACTGCCCCAACACATCAGACTCTCCTCCACTTTCAACCAACCTTCCAAAAACAACCTGAAAACCCATTTCTTCAGGCTTGCCTACAACCCTCACTAAACTTGTCACTACTCTCCACCTCCCACATACATAGTCTGCCCCTCACCTCCTGTCTCTTTCCCTCCCCCTCCTGTAGATTTGGTCAAGCCCTCGCGGGTAGGGTCCTCTATCACCTCTTTCGTGCAATTGTCAATTGTTTCAGCTTGTCATTGTACTCGTTGATTTATGTAGTGTATGTAGCCCCCGAATGTACAAGCGCCCTGGATACAATGGCGCTCCTAAATTACTTAATAATAATAATAAAATATCTACCTGCAGCCTATTGGAAGCCAGAAATATGAGTCGCCTTAATTCAAAGTGAAACCAAGAAATTCAGACTGAGTAACATATGTAGTGAGACCAACACCCTTTAACCGTGGAATGAGGAGGGAGTATCGGGAGGCATCTAGGTATGATCACCGGCAGTCAATTGAAATCATATTGATCACCCACGTCCCATATCAATTTGAGATAAAGAGTGTCATATGTGCTGAAAGGACTGGAATATTTGATTAGTGGTGGATGCTAGCGGTGTCCAATATCTAATAGATTTATCTCCTTTAAGCATATGCCCAAATGGCAGCAGAGCTGAGGTCCTATCGATGCGCTAAACAATGCTGGATTTTATTATCCCATGATGCTGTCCCCTGCCATCACTGTAAGACATCTCCCACTATAATTACTGGGGCAGTGGATACTTTGGCATAATCCAAAAACTGAGTTTAAAAAGTACTGCAATTATAAAGTGTGAGAGGTTAGTAAACATTCAACATATTAATTGCTATCTCTCACGTTATACGCAGATATACCTACCTTCAGTATCACTCATATCCAAACACTCAAGGTAATAATTTTTATGAACAAAACATACTGACCTCCTCTTGATAATTCTGTAATACAGAGAACACAATCCCATCCTATAGGTAACAAGGGGTTACATATTGTTTCCTTCTCATGGTGTACACAGGATCATCATCTTCTAGGTTTCTAGAATAAACTTTAAAGAGTAATAAGACAGACATACCACTCTAGTGCGTTAGTATAAAAATAGATACTTTTCTTATTTATAATATTTTACATTTTTTTTTACCAAATATAAAAATAAAAATACTATAATAAAAAAAATTTCTATAAAAATAAATATATTATATACTAAAATGCATAAAATATATAACTTTAATAAAAAAAAATATTTTTAGGAGAAAATAAATATATACATATAAAATATATACATTAAACATAAAAACAGAAGATATACAAAATATAAAACTAAAATACAAAAAAAAATATGTAAGACTAAATAAAAAATAAAAATACCAACCATAAAAAAGCCATAAAAAAGAGTTCATGATGTTTACCAGATTGATGTAGGTAATTTGTCCGTGGTGGCTGCGGTGATTGGCGTAGGTTTAAATCTGTCGCTGTTGCTGGTGTCGCATATGCGGTGACAGGTGGTTCTAGCAGGTGGTGTCGGTGGTATTTGTGTTTGGAGTTGGTTTCATATGGTTGTCGCTGGGGGGAGATTGCTGGTAAAAGTATTTTAGGCACTGGTCAATGGGGGGATTTAAATTGGGGGTTGGTTTAATCGGGCGTTGGGGGTGACAAGTGTTCATAAAGCAGCTGGTCGGTGATGGCGGGTTATGGGGGGTTGGTTCAATAGTTGCTTGGCTGGTAGGAAATTGCTGTGACAGGGGGTTTCATAGCACAGTTGGAGGTTCCTATAGTTGTGGGAAAGTGGTTTGGGAGGGGGGGGGTCAGTGGTGAGTTCCCCCCGGTGTTATGGGGGCACCACCGAATAAGAAAACATTTTAAAAAACAATTAGTGAAAACACATTTACTGCAGATATGTGTCGTGATTCTTTCTAACATTCCACTCTTATATGGATCAACTTGGGACATTATGTAGCATTATATATTTTTTATTTTTTTGTTTCCATTTAATTAAAATTCTTTTGAAAAATTTTTACCCCCATTTTGAAATTCACTCTGCTGTTTGTGAATGTTTCATGCATCCCCCCAATAAAGTCCCCGGGGACCTGGTACTGAAGGCCTCATTCCCTTCTCCCCAAAAAAAATAAATCTTAAAGTACCTCAGCCCTAAAGGCCTTTTTTTTCCCCTCTTCCCAGGGGGGAGTCACTGGGCGTGGCTTTCCCCTGAGTCTTTCTCCCTTTTCGCTTTTACTTCGGACCTAAAAAAAAAAAATAATTAAAGTTCAATAGGGATAACTGAAAAGAATTTGGGGTTTAGGATGGTGTATGTTATAGGTGAATTAGTGCCATCACGAGAGTAAAAACCCCTGTCGGAGCTCGGGTTTTCCTCTTCAAGGTTTTCCTTTTTTCTAGGCAAAGCCCAAAAAGGGCAAGAAATCACAAAACCGTTTAATGAGACATAATGATGAGAATTAGGGCCGGGGCCAAGTTGCAGTAA
>JAODAL010032371.1:0-47028 GCA_025379985.1 Phyllomedusa bahiana
TTTGTTGTTTTTTTTCTGCGGGGATGAGTTGTGGCCTGGAAATTCTCATGGCATGTGCAAGGATGCAAAAGAAAAGGGAAATAAAAACGCTCATAAGAGGAGAGAACGATTCACGATAAGACGTTCCGGTGAGTCCTTGTTTTCAGGGTTTTTTTTCTTTCTAACGGGATCAGTGCTGTTTCACGTAATTGATGTGCCCCGAGCTATGTGGCCCACTATTGGTCGCTATAGGCGGTGCTCTTGGTTATTTTGGGTTTTAAATAGGGCAGCGTACACTTTTCCCCTGATTGAAAAAGGGGGGAAAACCTGACCCTGGTGATATATTTTACACTTTTACTTCTTGCTGGTGTTTATAGTGGTTTTTTTTTAAAGAGGTGAGGTAGGTCCCAAGGGAGACGGGGAGGAAGATTTTGATGTGGGCCGGGAGGATTTTTGTAGAGCAACTTACCCATGGTCAGGGAAAATGACTGAGTATGTGTGAGCAGACAGATATGTGACTTTTGGATTGTACTACACAAATACAGCTATTTTTTGCATACTGTATTATGTGTTAAAATGGGGCTTTATGCCCGGGGGCCCCGGGGGCCCAGGTGTTTCAGTGTAGGGGGGCCCTGCAATTTCTGTTAGCGGCCTGTATTTTTATTATAATTATATATATATACCGCGGGGAATTTTATCTACTTGTACCACGGGGGGGCTGTATTCTTCCTAATGGACTGAAAAATCTGACAACGGGGGGCTCTAAACCCACCTACAGGGGGGCAGCATATCCACCTACAGGGAGCTGTATACCTACCTACTGGGATCTATATACCTACCTACTTAATGGCAACATTACTACCTATTTGCTTAATGGGGGACACCCATACCAGAGGTAGGAATTGGTGGGGTAGTGCTGATAAAGTAAAAAGTCTGAGATGTTTATGGGTAAATTCTGAAAGGGGGGAGTTGTGGCCAAGGGGAATTTCCCCATAGTGAAGAAAAGGGGGAAAAAAAATGACGAAGAACGACTGATCAGATAAGACATCTCCTGTGAATCCCTGCATGTCAGGAGTTATTTTCCTTCTGTGTTGTAGTTACTGTATGGGAAAGGGGACCTGACTGGTGGGTGCCACTATTTGGGTTCTCTATATGAGGGGTTGTACAGAGCCCTTTAAAGGGGTTATAGGCCCCCGGGGAGAGCGTGCACTGGGCCCCTCAAACCACTCAAAAAAATTTTAAAACATTATCGATAAATTACATTTTTGTTTGTTTCACAAACTTGTTAAAAAAACACAAGGGGAGGGTTACCGGGTGGTTGGGTCCGTGTGAACATATACTTTTGGATGCGTGTTTGGGTCCATCTAGACGCATCTAACAATGAGCAATGTGATTTTACACTGCTCACAATGTAAAACACGTATCGGCGTTCACATGAGTGATCGCCGTTTTGTGTTTACTTGCGTCTTTCGGATCCGTTCCAAGAATTGACATGTCAATTCTTGATCCGTTTGATGCAGCAGACGCCCTATTTAAAGCAATAAGGTGCGCTCCTGCTGCAGTCAAAATGCATCCAAACACGCACCTACATGTTGGATATGATTTGAATCCAATTGACAGTGTGTTTTTTGATGCGATTTTCGTATCCAAAACGGATCCAAAATCGGATCCAAAAATGCCGTGTGAACGGCGTGTTCGGTCCATGTGAACATACGTTCTTGGATGCGTGTTTGGGTTAAACGGACCCAAACACGCATCTAACGATGAGCAGTGTGATTTTACACTGCTCGCAATGTAAAACACACATCGGTGTTCACACGAATGATCTTCGATGCACGTCTCACTGCGTCTTTTGGATCCGTTCCAAGAATTGTCATGTGAATTCTTGGTTCGAAAGACGCAGCAGGAGCCGTTTAATAAACTATAGGGTGCGATCCTGCTGCACTCAACATGTATCCAAACACGCAGCTGCCTCTATAATAAACTATAGGGAGCGATCCTGCTGCATCCAACACACATCCAAACACGCAGCTGCATGTTGGATCCGATCAACGCTACGTTTTTGGATGTGATTTTCGGGTCCAACATGGACCTGAAATTATATCCAAAAACCTCATGTGAACATCCCCTTACAGATGGTTTTCGGACTTGAAAACCGTCTGTAAACTGACAGTAATCTATTACATTGATTTAAATACAAAATCCGTTCAGCAATCCCCACTTCGTAGATTTTCCGCCGGAGGGTTTTTGACACCGCCGGCGTTTCTAAAAACTTACAACATGTTCATTTTTCTGCTCGGTTTTTGGGCAGAACATGAACATGTGGGTAGGGGGACAGCTTGAATCCACAAATCCTGGACAAATCCGTCGCACTACGTATCAAAAGAGATAAATTACCGGTCGGAAAATCCGCCGGGTATTTTGTCTTTGCCGTGTAAACGCTCCCTAATAGTATGTTCAACTGTTCCATAAAAAAAGAGTCAGAGTGCACGTAATGCTCCTGCGTTATCTACAAAGAATGCGAGTGAAAGAGAGGAAAAAGGAACCAAAGTAAAGAAAGTGGAAGAGAGGTAAGAGAAAGGATGGAGAAAAGGAATGATAGAATCTGGGGTAGGAAAGGAAGGAGGAATTTATGAGGTCCATTTTGATCTGCTCTCCCCCACACATGAAGACATTATTTTTTCTATCTGGACAGTCGGGAAATGAACTAAATTGTACGTATTTTTTTTCTTACTGTACGGTGCACACCTCACTGACCTTTTCAAATAGTTTGCAGGGGTCAGTAATTTTCTTAAAACTCTATTTATTTAATCATGTTCCTTAAAAACAAGTAACTTTTTTTGTGCAATACATATGCTACTTGCAGTTAGAAGTCCGACATCAATAGCAGCCAGTAATAAGTCCAAGCCACCTCACTGACCTGCACAGCAGTAGCCAGGAATAGTGAAGCACTGCATGTCAGCCATTCTGCCATGTCTGAGATTTATGGGGGCCCTCGTTCCCTGTAACTTCACACGGAAGTTCAGCAGCAGACACAGACCTCCCCCACACTTGATAAGGAAGTTTGCTAATGTTGCAGGTCTGTAGAGAGGCAGCAACTCCTCAGCAGAGCTCTCTCTCTCCGTGCAGGCTGATTACTGGAGCAGCAGAGGAGAGCACAGCACGAGGACTGCTGCCCAGCGATCAGCACTGACAGTGCAAGGAGGAGAGTGGAGAGAGAAGCTCTGAGTTCCTGCTTCACTCGGCAGAGTAGGTGGCTGCCTGGGTGGGGCCCCTGTGCTAATGGGGCCCCCGGGCAGGTGCCTACCTTGCCCAATGGAAAAGACGGCCCTGGTTGTAGGTTATAAGTTTATTATCGATAATGTGTATATTTATACCTGTGAGTGATTTTGTTGGATGGTGGGCCCAGTGCACAGCTCTGCCCTGGGGCCCATAATGCTGTTAAGACATTAGACTCTAGACTATGCCGAACTGAGCAGCCAGCACCAAGTCTAACTGTTGCTTGACAGGTAAGTCTCTCACCACCTCGTTACAATCACACCACAATTATTGCTTACCTTCTTTTAAAAAAATAGTGCATAGAAGAGTGAAATATTCAGATACATATGGAAGAGATTAGATTTTATCTGATTTTTCTTTTAATAACTGTTTTGGCTATTTATAAATGACAAAATGAAATGAAGATAATGAAAATTCTACATTCTGGGAAATTATTAAAGTTACTCACAGTAAGCCTGAAAAGCATTCATGGGTTTTAACTTCATAGGTTTTTATGTGATATGTGGTCTCTGCTTCCATTTTCTGCTGCATACTGATAAGCTATAACAAGGTCTATAAATCACAACTGCATCTTATTACAGAAGTCATTTTGACTCATGGGACCATTTGTTCCTTCACTTGTGCATCTGTAAATGTATTCTAGGATCCACTGTACACTATTAACCGTAAGAGGCACTACTAGTTAATGAATGACATACAGTATATAAACATCAGACTGCATCTTTACATGTCTATAACACCAATGTATGCCTTGCTTTGCAAACTATATTTAATTAGACATAAGCAAAACACCTCATCAGCTCTGGGATTCAAGGTTAAAGTGTTTAGGAAAACAAAGGATTGAAACAGCCTCAAGCACATGTCCAGAATTCTTATGATGCAATTACTGGAAAAATAGCTTGGTCAGTGTGCCAGTTAGTGTAATGCGCTACTATTAAAATAAGGCAAACTTAAAGGGGTGTTTCACAGAGCCTGGTTTTCACAAGCAGCTTCAGGTTCTCACTTTCTGGTTAGGCTCTGGATGATTCTACAGCAGTGATTGACATATTATCTCTGCTATTTCTAGCTCAGCCTGTTAGAGGGACATCGTTAATAGAAGAGTTTAAACAGTATGGAATAAGGCTATACTGCTCTAAAGGGTTAAAGCTTGTCAGTAAGAAAGATAAATCTTTTCTTCTAATAAGACACAGAAGGGAGTGAGGTCATCATCAAAGCCGGGGCTTTAGAGCCCGTTAGAGTACCGAGATGTAGTTGGTAACATAAGCAAGCTTGTGTAACACAAACATGAAATAAGAACTGCTCTAGATGAAAGGAAGCACAATCCGAACAGCAATGTATTTAATAATAGTCTTTATTAACCTTTGCCTCTATGATTAAAGGGAATGTGTCTTCAAAAAATGAATTATTGTTTAACTCAAATTTTCATGTTAAACACATTTTTTAGGATTTTTTTTTTTTTTTAATTTTCCATATCACTTTCAGTATTGTTTTAATAATTCTTAAGTCCTGCAGTTTTCACTTTGGCCACTAAGCCTAAATCGTCTGACACTTCCTGTTCTGTTTAGAGAGCTTTTCAGCAGTGTGCTCATTATCAGTAAAAGCAGGGTCAAACTGAAAGGGAAACTTATGTGTAACAGATAACACAGAATCACCAGTCACAAGAGGAGATGATGGTCACAGCTCCCCTCTCCCCCTCCCTTCACAGTGAAAACTCTCCTATACAAGTCTATGTGACAGAATCTGTCTTAACGATCCTATGTGCATGAAGCTGCTGTAAAGTATCTCTCTGACTGCTGTTAAAGCAGTGCAAGCAAGAATGTCTTCCCCACAATCATATGTAGACGGCCGAATAGAGAAATCTACAATCAGGAGATAAAAACAACTGAGAGGAAAAGAATATAGATCAGGGTCTTGAATTAATAAGTAAAAAAGAAATAAAAAATTGGCAACAGATTCCCTTTAAAGCTAATCACTGTGGTGAGAATAAAGTTAGCCTGAAACTACAGTTTTTTTACAGTAGATGATTCTCATTTTATTCCTTCCTTCCTTGGTCTTCTTTCTTTATTTGGAATCTTAGCTGCTAAACTACTGGTTTACTAGTAGCTCCATTCCTGTGATAAGTGATGAAAATAGTAATAATATTCCTGGGCTGTTATTGTGGAGAGAGTAAAAGGAACTTGTCAGGGCCTTGAGGTGGGATTAAGCTGTGCCCACATGTTTTTGAGGTTTCTGTATAGACTGTGACAGAGGGACCTGATGAGAGACTGAGCAGAGGTCTGGGCCCAGTAAAGGAGCACATCGGCTGTGAGAGGCCAAAAGTTTGACTTGATTTAAAATACTTGGGGCCTGTGAAACTACAATGTGAGATGGGTCAAATAAGCTTTCACGTGGTTACACTTGGACTTTGTAAGAGAGCTTTAGAGGCTAGTGTGTCTAAAGATGCTTACATGTCAAACTTTTCCAATTAGAAAAATCTTGTCAGGACTGTGATACTGGCCCTTTAAGGTTTGTTTGCTGCAGCATCAGCCAGGGTTGGGCTTGGTTCTTAGTGAGTAAAGTGCTTTTGCCAATCCCTGGCTAGGGTGGGGGATTTAAACCTCTTCCTGTCTGTCTGACCCTGCTGGTGACTGCATCTGTGTCCTAACTATTCTGTTTGTGCTCTGATGCATAGATTTCGCTGTTTTTTGGATCTTGGCACGTCTTCTTGGTTGCTCTCCTGCTGTGTCCTTTGGTACTGCATATACTCCTGGTGTGAACTAAGCCCATCTGACCATTCTCTATTTTATTGTCTGTTGCATTTGTTTCCTGTTTGTCTACCATTTATCTTCTGTCTATTTGTCACCCGTTTATCAGGTTATTAATCAGGAAGAAGTTCTAGTGCAGGGTCGCCAGTCTCGGGGTGGGTTCTCTGCCAATGCTGGGCAAGCCAGTTTGGGATAGGTTGGCTCTTACAAATCTGAAATGTAAACCTCGGCATACCTTGGATTTCTGCTGATGATTTCTATTTTTAAGTTTCTTCAGTTAATTGATGTATGTGGGCATTGATTTATGCACAGCTCTCTTAAGGTCTCAGATTCTAGATGGGATTAGGTCTGGAGTTTGACCGTGCCAATAAAACCTTGTTTCTTTTCACTTCAGTCTTTCTGATGTGGATTTTTTGGAGTGCTTGGGATCACTGTCCTGTTGCATCACCCAGTTCCGGGCAATCTTTAGCTGTTAAATAGATGGCCTTACATCTAGCTCTACAGTACTTTGGTAAACCCCGGAGTTCATGCTCAGCTCAATGACTGAGGGTACCCAGTTCCTGTGGCTGCAAAACAAGCCCAAATCACAATTGTGCTTGACAGAGGTTATGAGATACTTGTGTTGATATGTTGTCTTTGGTTTTCACCAAAAGTGGTGCTGTGTATAGTGACAGAACATGTCCACATTGGTCTTATCTGTCCAAAAGACATTGTTCCAGAACTTTTTAAACTCCCACCAAATTGACCTTTTCTTTTTAGAAAAAATAGTATTGCCCCTAGCTCTGTTCAAAACAAGCCATACTTGTTCAGCATTTTACTAGTATTTTACTAGTTATTCTGTCATGAACTTGAACATCTAACATACAAATTGACAAAAAACAAAAATGATCAGCACATCCAAAACAACTTTAAAGAAAATGATGAAGGGGCACTCTGATGAGGCGGCAAACAAAACAAGCACAAAAAATGTATCAGCAGCACTCTACAAACACTAAAAGAAAAACTGAGGAATGTAGATTCAAAGATTAGCTCTTGCGGTTTTTTTTTGCAATGTCTCTGACCTTTGAATTTTCTGTCCATGGGGTGAGTTTGCTATGTGAGCCTATCATAGTTAGATTACCAACTGTCTTGAATATATTCCACTTATGAATAATCTTACTTATTAAAAAATTATGGATTTCAGATTGTTTTAAAACGGCCTTATAACATTTTCCAGATTGTTGAGGAGCAACAATTGCTTTTCTAAGATCATTGCTGATGATTTTTCTCATTGTCATTATATTAAAAGAACAGCAAACTGCCCAAACTTTATCAATAACCAAGGGCACCTGATTAGTAGAACCTGGCTGCTACTTACACTCTTAATTCTTATGAAAGCAGTAAGGGTGCACTTAATTTTTCATACACTGCATTTTTCCCTTGTTTTTGTTTAATAAATAATAATACAGTGAAATCTTTTCCTTTTTTTTGTTCATCTGCAGTTGTTATTTTAAAACCAGATGTTATTTTTTTTTTTTCGTGTGTCCTGATACAAAAAGGCACAGAATTCAAAGAGGGCTTTTTTGTTTTTCTCATGACTGTACCACCAGATCTCATGATATAAATCAGATATTTAGCTTAATTGACTTGAGATATTGAAAAAAAGGTTAAGAAGTCAATTAAAATCATGATAAGCATCTCTTTATTCGCCTTATTGTTTATCTTATTCCTTTTTATTTTCTCTATAACTGGAATATTAATCTGGAGGTTTCACAAGCGGAAGAAGTGTAATTAGTTATTAAATTGTACTGCATTTGTAAAATTCCATTCTCTTATGATACTGTCATCATTTTTCACATTTCGTTGCATGACACAGCTTTTGAAGCTGCCTAATCTATGTTAATGAAAGAAAAGACGGGCAATTTCTGCAGCGTGCTAATTTCCTCCAATCAATAACAGAATCCAATAAAACCCGAATTTTTTTCCCCCGATTTTTTCCATATTTTTGAACAAGAAAGTCACAGAAACATTTGGGGAGCAATCAGAAATTTGATTTTTAAAACTGATAAATTTTTAAAAAAGTTCCCTTTAACTCTTTATTGCAACAACCTGCATGGTTTAAAAGAGGCAGCAGAGTGCAGCAACCCAAAAAATTTTTGCCATTTCTCAAATAGACTACAAACTTAATTAGGCTTTGCACATCAAAATTTATTTGAAAAACGTAAGCTAGGTGCGACTGAAAAGGCAATAGCATACATCTAAATACAAAATCGGGGCACACTAAAAACTAAGTGAAACATGAAGGTATATAGGAAATTGGAAATCATTACGCTAAGGAAAAATATGAAAAACCTGGGACTCTTATTTTACAGTCTATTTGAAAATGGCAATCTCATTGGCTTTCTGCACTCTGGCCTCTTTTTAAAACCCGTGCAGGATGTTTCAAACAAGTTCCTATCACTCCCCGAAAGTTTGGTCTGAACGGGCTCCTAGTGAGGGAACATGTTATGGTTGGATCAACCTTGCTGGGGGTCCCCCTTGGACGTTATTGGGAGGGGAGCTTAATACAACTTTATCAAAAACTGTAAACTAAGAGTCCCCCAAATTTTTCATATTTTTCCTTAAAGGGAATGCATTTCAATTTTCCATATACCTTTATGTTTCACTAGTTTTTAGTGTGCCACTGATATTTTTATTTAGAAGCATCTGCAAGCTGTCAGAGGTGCAACCATCATACCACCCTGACATAGGCTGTGCTGTCCCTGGACTCAGGGGGCAGCTTTAACTCTCCAATTCCCCTGGCCACATGGGAGTGGATCCAGAGAGTGAGGAGAGGATTATCCCACAGAAGAAAGTCTCAACTGAGCTGATAGAACTTTGAAGGTAACTCTAGTCCCACCATACCTCATTGCCTTTGGGACTCAGTTAGCCTCTGGCCTGGCCTAGCACCCCCAACCTCATAGGATTATCCAGTGCACGTGCCAGTCAAGGCAAGCTCCACGTTTGTCAGTTGGAAATCGCACATAAGGGACTTTGGTTGGAGGATCACTGTTCCTGTCATTAGTCTAGTGAGTGGCTTGGACTGGGTGGAGAGAAGGGTAACTTTGAATGCAATCTACTGCCGTGTTTGTAACATTTTGCCTGAGTAAAGTAAAGGAGGTCTCTGCTGGCAATTGATTTCACAGTTTAATCAATTGTCTCCTGCCTGCTTATTCTGCGCTGCACACCAAGGACACCTCACACATCACTCACCACAGGCAGTAGAGGGAGAGAGCACCATTAAAGTGTGCCCCGGGGGAACAACTGCCACCAACATCCAAAGTGTAGACCCCCTCTTCACTGGTGCCTGGTGCCAGAGGAGAACGAGAGGTGTGGGTAGCAAAGTGTGTAACCACTGTAACAATGAATGGGCTCTGGCCTGTGGATGTCCCTCCTATAAGCCCTCTCCTCTACCTCCCTCCGTGTGAAGACATATTGCCAGGGGGACAGGTAATTGTGGAGTTGGGGAAAGCAGCAAAGTAAGTGACTGGTGGCAGTAAGCAGCATTATTTTAAATTTATTTGCAGATGTGTTAAAAGTGTTGGAGGGATAAGTACTAAAGAGAGAAGGAAATTGGAGCAGCATTTTCAGGTGATGACATCCATATTTAGAAGGGGTATCTATAACTCCATCATGGGGAACTGAAGGTTGTATTTGTGGCATGGTTTCTTCTCTGCTGTTGGGTCTATTGAAGGGGGTTCTTCTCTGGCTTACTGCAAGCGTGCTGCAGCTCAAAAAAAAAAAAACTTATACTCACAATAAGTGAAAAAAGTAACTCTTTGCCACAGATAGCAATATCCCAAAATAAAAAGTTTTTGGTTCAGAACAGGTGTGTATAACAGGTATGTATGACACACATCTGTGTATTTGAAAGGTCTTTCACCCCAGTTACTCTAAAATCAGAAGTATTTTGCGCAAAGTGCATAGAGCCATTTTAGATTTGTTACCACAAATCGCCATGAACTTCGGCTTCGTTCAGAATCAAATTTTTCCACTGTAGCCAAACAGAGGTTGTTGCAGTTGATGTTCTGTTTAACCGAAGGTGGCAGACAACAGAAGACCCAGGGAGAGAACCAGCCGATGCATTGCTGGAAAGATGGTTGATATGTAAAGCAACCCAGGGTTGCAGGTGGCATTTTGTAATGTGCCTGAGATCTGAAGGCGTTCTGTGGGCATGTCGCACTACAACCGTAGAATTCTACACATTTATGTCTTTAGTATGGCAAAACTTTTAAAGTGGTCTAACTGAGCCTCAATTGTCGCTTTGTAGCTAGAAAGCACTAAATCTATGACCCGCAGTAGAACAGATTCATAGATTCAGGCACATTCTATGCTATTTATGCGTGCAGTAAAATTGGCACTTGGGCGCCAAATATCATACGTCGCCTATAATTGGTATCGTAGCATCCGTTAAAGTCCAATATCACAAAAATATCACAAAACATATTCCATATGCTTAACTCCAAAAAAAGACAATTTGATATGCCAAAATTGTGATTTTTTTTTGGGGGGGGGTCATTTTTTGTTGACCAAAAATTGGCAAAAAAAGTCAATGTGTACCAATATAAACTACATTTCAGCTCACAGAAAATGTACCATCACTCTGCTCCATAGGTGTATAAACAAAAAAGTTATTAGTGGCAGAAAAATGCTGCTGCATCGCAAATTTAGGAAATAGAGAACGTTTATATTTTTATAAAAGTCCTAAAACAACAAAACCCTACATACTTGGTATCACTGGAATCACATTGCCGTGCAGAAAACTGATAACATTATTTATACTGAAGAGTGAATGGCATTAAAACAAAACCCCCGCAAACATACGGCAAGTAAGTTTTTTTCACACTTCACCCCACCTAGAATTTCTTTTTGGTTTCCCAGTACACTATATGGTATGGTCGGAATTAAAAAGAAAATCTTGACTGCAAAAAAAACAAGCCCTCATATGTCTATGTAGATGAAAAATAAAAATGTATGGCTTTAAAAGTGGGGGAAAAAAATGAATAGCCATATTATCATGGCCATGCGGTGCTAAGAGGTTAATAAACCAATATCTGTCTCTTTTGTCAACTCAGACAAATGTGTCACACTCTTATTTTCTTCATCCACTTTTATGAAAAAACTTTTCCATGGTAATCAAGAGAAGATTTTAGGCATTTTCAGTGAGTTGTGAAGCAGCATGGTCCAGTGAAGAGCCATTGGCATTGACACTGAATGTTTTTTACAGTAAGAAATATAATAATAATTTTGCTTGTGCAAAATTAGTAAATTCAAAGTTGTTCAAGCTTGAATTTTTGCATACAGCATTAGGGTCGTTACAGGCTACTTTTATTAGCTCCTTAATGCAACTTTGACATTTGTTCACATTGTGTTAGTTTTTTCCTTTCAAGAGCTATTTTTTATTTTATTTAAGTCTACATAGACATACAATTCTCACAAAAAGTAAGGGATATTGGGCTTTTGGTTGAAATTACAGGATGAACATAACTTTTCCTGAACATCATATAAAATGAACTAAATAACTTTAAAATGCACATCTCCAACAGTTCAGTGTTTCAATACTTTTCACACAACTTGCTGATCCCTAACAAGGAGCTTAATGGCAAAATTCACAACAGCTGTTTGATCCCTGAATCAACCAATACATTTAGGGGATCAATTTGAATTGGGATTTAAACTGTGAGGGTAAAAGGTTTGAATCAATATTGTGTTGTATGTATAACAATGAAATCCCAAGCTTTTCTCCTTATAAAAGGGATTTCAGCTTGAGCAGAATCCCTTGTGTGGCGAAAGATGCAGCAATTATGAAGAAGCTAAGATGGCTGCGGCTCAGGATGTGTCCACTTGTTATCTGTTTCCTCAAATGTGACCTCCGGCTATTGTCTCCCTTTCCTGAAGTTTCGTTTTTACTGGAAATTGGGCTTGAGTTTTGGCTGATGCAATTCCCAGGAGACTTTGTACCCAGAGACAACGTGGACCGATGAAAATTACATTCAGAAGCTGTGCCTAAATAATTGACATACGTACCGTACTCCTCTCCTCCTCAACTGCGTCTGCGCTTCTTGAATACAGATCATACAAAATATGAGTGTACGGCATAGACCCTTTTGTCAGAATAGCATGAACATGACTGAAATTGTCCAGAACTCTTGTGTCTGACACATTTTCTATCGGCCGATACATGTTCCCCTGATCGTGATTTGGAATACTTGGGACAACGGGTGACCCCACTGTTGGTAAACGTCCCCCAACATTTTGGCGCCGCACGTGAGGCGTGGCCTGAGGTGGATCCAGACCCCCGATGACTCCGTAAACTGCCAGGGGCGCTTCGAGACCGTAGGAATATGCAATTGAGGACTGCCTCCCACTAAAAGTCACGGTGAGTTGATACATTCTAATAGAGGTATTTAACTACCGTTTTTGCCATTTGGAAGTCTCCCGGTTAGTAATTGCTTATGTGGTATCTGGACCGCGGTTGGTCATCAATAAAGTGACTCGACCTAGAAACTTTGATCCAGTCCCGCCACGTAACGAACTTGTTTTGCTGACATCCTTAGTTCGATTGTCACTGTACTTAGTCCAACGCACCCCATTGCCCGTTATGGTTGCAGAAATAGAGTGTGAACCTTGACAGTCTCACAAAGGTATAATTGTTGAGTGGTAAGGGAGTCTCCGGGTTTATTGTAGGACAAGATCTGTTATTACAAGAATATTCAGTGGGTCCGTGTTGGAACTAATTCACTAGGATTTGTTCTGGGACTATAACTGATTTTTTAATTTTACATAATGTTATGACAAAGTATCGGGAGGGTACGGTCCACATTGTGGCAACCAAGGGGTGGGACTATTGTTTGGTTAAGTTAGGGATCTTAATTATTTTTGATTAGAATCCCTTGTTGATTGTGAGACGGATCCACGTGCGCACAGGCCGGTGGCCACGGCTGTGTATTCTTTTGTCAGGATTCGGAGACTCCCCAAGCAATATAACACCAAAATGTTGTAATTTTCAAAAGAGGCCAAAGTTGCCATAGAGGCATAGACGTCAGGAGTTTGTTGTAAAAAAAAGGTAAAATGTATGTGAAAAAATCATCTAAATGTATAAGTTGGCAGGATTGCCGCAGAAGGAAGATGCAGCCATCCAAAGGCAGGAAGTAGAGGAGAACTCACAGAGGGAAGTTATCTGACAAAGGATGGTTGGAGATGGCACAATCTCACCTCCGAGATGGCGCAAATGTTTGCAAAAGAAGGTATTTGTGGAATTGAAATGTTTAGGAGGTAAGGAAAAGAGAAAAAACAGTATGGTTACAATGAAATGATCCCGATGAGAGTTGTGGTTCAAGATGGCCGGGCCGTGTCCCTGCCGCCGCCCTAAATAAAGGCGCCACGATAGTGCCCCAGAGGTAAGGACATGTGGGTTATGTGGGAAATCAGAATCCTGAATGGGCGGATGAAAGAAGAGTTGCGGAGTCCCTAAGCACGCCCTCCACAAGGATATGCCCCAAATACGCACCAGATCCACCCCCCAATACCCGCCCCCGTCCCGCCTCTGAAACCCCTGTATACCTCCCCGGGGCAGTATTATCAGGGACCTCCTGTTGCAACCCCCCCACCCGAGGTCCCTGAGGCCGCTCCCCCTCCCCCAACGTCACCCTTTCCACCCAGCCAGCCCGCCCCGGTACCGGTAATGACTATGGGGGGCGCGTAAAGGCACCACCGCAGACGACCACCACTTGGGCGCTACCCTAAACCCCCCCCCAAATCCACCCCTAAAGCCCCAAGAACCTCAGAGGTAGAGATGGATGACCCCAGTATGCGGAGGTACCCACCCACATTTGGTCAAGGGGGGTTTCGGGAATTGAGGGAAGGCCCACGAGCTCTGTACCCCCCACCTGGACCGAGTACAAATCCGAAAGGTGGGGATCCCAAGCTCAGTTGCATGTTTAAAGACCCAGCAACGTGAGGTCAAGTACTGTTCCTCTCTGGTCATGGTAGACATCACCACTCACCGGTGGGAGCCATAGAATAAAACCCCGCGCCAACCCACAATATGTCACACCGAGGGGTTTTAGGCTCAGATTAAAAGGAAAAATCTGGTTCGCGATGGCTAACCAGGACTGTGCAAATTATCTGAAGAAAAGGGCCAAGTGAGACGGGATCTGCAATCCTGTCGAGCGCAGGAGATCTCCCTTTGCAACTTATATAATCCATGCTGTGGGACCGGTCTAATATGGCCAAAGATACTGACAAAGAAACAACACAGCTACATCTGCTATTACTAAAGCTTTGGAGTCTGGGGAGTTAATTGACATAATTAAGCCTCATGACAAGCTCCATCCTCCCCTCCCACTTTATCACCTCCGTTAAATCTTTATGTTTCCTACAAAATTATGCATTAGAGTCCCCACTTACGGCATGTTTGAATTTCATCAACAAAGCCGAAGGGTGCAAATTAAGATAGAGGTCAGGAAAGCTCTCCTCCTCAGCCAGGGCTCCGCTGTCATGTAGCAAAGGAAAGGCCCTCAAGATCTTTCCCAGAACGTGAGGGAACTAGACACGAGAGTGCAGCCCCCACCCCCGACCGTCCCCAGAAGCAAAAGACCGGCGCCACTGGGCCGGAGTCTCTGATGATGCGAGGACAGGCCCCTCCTGCCCCCAGTATGTTGCATTCACCCCTAAACACATAGATTGAGCCTGTCTAAGCAAATTGCCAGACCCCATGAAATTCCCATGCAGTTTCTAATAAAGTTGTCAGAAACCAGGCAAATCTATGGGCTAATGTAAAGATTTGGAACCCTGGGCTTGTCAGAACCACTGATATTACCTTCCCCCACAATCCAGAAGTATCTGAAGCCCTTCTGGTCTTGATATAATTTTTATTCGTTTGAGTCTGGATATGGCCTTTTGTGATCAGCTAAAATCTGGGCACTAAACTTGGTCTAAGACCAGGCCACCACACACTAGGAATGTGCAGCAGGAACCTGGGGAGGCAGTGGATGTTTTGCTTGCCAGACAAAGTCAGCATTATGAGGACTAGATTCCCACTCATAATAAGAGCCAATGTTCCTGTTAGTAAGTCTCAGATAGATGGCTAGATTGATGATCATCAGGGGTCTGGACTTGCGGACAAGGCCAGAACTTTAATGGTCAGAATACAAAGAACCCGTGGCGGTGTTAAAAGGTTTCCAAAAGGTAGTTAATCAGGACAAGAAAAAGAAAGGGGAGAAGAAAACTGTCAAAACCAATTATGGTTGAATATGCCCAAGCTCCTGAAAACTATCAGGCTTTGGTCCCCTACCGCCAACCTAGGACGCAGGGCCCCCGAGAACCGCCTATTTGCTGGAGGTGCAACCAGGTTGGCCATTTCAAGAGAGACTGCCGAGTCCGCCTTCCGGCACAATCTCAAGCTCAACAATACAGACATCCCTACCCAAGATGGGGGACCCCAGGGTGAGGGGTACCCAATGAGGGTGTGGCCTGCTGTGCCCCCCTTGCTGCAGAGGGAAATTGAGATGCCTGTAGGGTAGTGACTATACCTATCGCTGGTCACCCCACTGAATTTCTGGTGGAGATCACAGGTGCGGGCACCTCTAGTAATAGCAGCAAGAGACCTTCCTCCTGAGGTCCAGATCTCCTCATGATGCCCTAAATTGTATGGGGATAGAGGTCGCAAACATAAGAACCGCCCCTACACAGTATCCAATTAATGCTGGTCCCTTTCCTGACTTTGAGATCCGTTTTCCCTGTTCTGACACCTGCCGCATTTAAACAGTTGGCAGCAGACATACATCAACTGATTGCGGGCCAACATCCAATACTCACTCTGAAGGAATTGAACTCAATTTACAGGACCCGGGACGGAAGATGGACTTACTTACCGCTGTGCACTAAGGGCCCGTCCTCTCCTGATGATGTCTTTAGCCAAGCCTTCTCCATCTTCGGATTCATCTGTATTTTCCAACCTCCCACCAGATGATGTCGGCCTCCTTCCTGTTCCACCAGTGCATGTGTACCTGAAGGAGGGACACTCCTACCCTAGACTCCCACAGTTATCCCCTCAAAGCCCGGTCAAGGAGATGGAACTGAAGTCTCAAATACAGTCACTTTTGAAACACAGGGGTACTAACTCCTGCATCTCTCCTTGCAACACCCCACTTTTTCCTGTGAAAATAATCCAAGGAAAGGAGAACCACAGAGAAACCGAGTAGGTGCAAGATCTTCGTGGCAGTTAAAGCAGCGCCACTCCGCCATCCTGGAAATGCCGGTGTCCCCAACCCGGACACTCTACTCTCCCAGATGCCTCCACCGCTTCCTGCTTCACATGTATTGAATCAGGCTAATGCGTTCTTCAGCGTCCCTCTTCATGAAGACTGTCAATATTTGTTTGCTTTTACCTTCCAGGGGTCCCAATTCACCTGGACCCGTACACCCCAAGGGGCCCAGAACAGCCCGAACTCATTTACTCAGACCAATAAAGGTTTTCTCGTTGCAGCCATGGCTTAGCTGGCAACCCTGATTAAACCTCTTCTTCAGATATGTTGAACTACCATCACCATTGATGGAGCCCTGATGTATAAGGAAGGAAAATCTCTATCCCTAAAAACTGCAGCATCTGGCTGCTCCCAACTGCAAGGTCTCCAAGGACAAGCTCCAGTGGAGCCGGAACAGAGTTGTGTTTCTAGTTCACTGCATATATCCAAGGAACCAGACACCTTACAGATGAACGGTGCAAGCCATCACATCCCTTCCTTATCCAGAAAACTCAAGACACCAACATAAAGTTTCCTAGGTCGTCAATCACATACTGTAGGCAATAGTTTACCTGATGCATCCAGAAATATGCAGCCTTAATATGTATTTGCCTGAAAACTGGGGGAACCTGTCCTTTCAAACACGCACCCAACCCTTATCGTTTATGAAGCAACAACAGGAACAGTTTTCCATCTCTGCAGACAGCGAACACAACTGCCCATCTCTGTGGATTACCAGAAACAACAATCCAACCTTACAACCGAATTTGTTATCAGAAACAGATGGTCCATTGCCTCTGAAGTCCTCACCAGACGCATGGGGGGCCGCCACGCCCCCCTAGGGTACTTATTCAGCACGATTGTGACCCGGTGGCCAGAACCCCGCTCCTCCTGCCTCAATGCTGTCCATGCAGCACAATCCTCTTGGACAAAAACTGCTGATATAGCCTTGGACATTATGAAATCATCCAAGCACCCCATGATCTGGCCGCAGTGCTGCAACAGACTCTCCCGAAGGCACAGACTCATCAACGACACCTGCGCTTGCAGTGTTCACTCCTGTGCCATTCTATATCTCCATCAAGGCTAAGCACGGTTTCCTCGAAATCAGCCACTCTTCATCCACTACACAGGGGGGCGGAGAAGAAAGAGCTAAAGGAATAGGAAACAATCCGATGAGTATACCATGACTGTCTAACCCCTTACATGTAACCGACTTGCAGCCCCGAATCACAGTGGTTGCCAGAGGAGAATCCATCATGCAGACTTGATCTCAGGACAGTGATGGATCAAGATAAGCTACTGAATGGATGGGACTTTTTCATACAGGAATTGCAATAACCACAGAAGATGAGATATCCACTAGCAGAAGCACACGTCCCCCCACTTCTCAGCTCCACGTAGCAGAATACAAGCTCTGGAGAATCCTGTAAAATGGCCAAAGGAAAGACAAGCATATATAGACTGACTCATTATATTCCTATGGCATAAGTCACATGATTTTGGGCTCATCTGGAAAAATCGAGGATGTCATCACAGCAGCAGAACCCCTGTGAAGCATGCAGTACAATCAAAATCCTTGATGGCTGCACTTGAACACCCCACAAAGGTAGCCGTCTTAAATGGATTAAAGCCCATGGCATAAGTGAAAGACAATCATGTAGCCCAGGAACCATACAGCAGACGCAAGCCCGCAAAAGCAGCAGCTCATGGTGTAGTTCATCCAAGAGGCTGGATCCTGAGCCCATCCATGGTAACCACCAGAGCACAAGAAAGGGAATTCATTAACACCAGGAACTGATAACTCCCCCTCTGATGGAACCCCGGCTGGGCCCCTCAAGAAGAATACAGCAGAACAACATCTGGCAACTGCAAAGGATAAACAACAGTGTAAGAAATATGGAGCAACTCTCGAAAGAGGAATTTGGGAAGTGCCAAAGGCCTTGTCTGATTACCTAGACGAATGTATCCCTCCAGCCATTGCAGCCTGGGCCCATGGATGCTACTCATCCGGGAAAGAATCAGCACTCAGCTATGTTCAGAAGTTGTATTACCATGCTCCGGGAATCAGTTTTCATGAATGCAGCCTACAATCTAGCATGCACCATCTGCACCACTTGTAACCCTTCCCCAACTGCTCAAGTACCTATGCCGCACCTGGCAAAACCCGAGTACCCCTTTCAAAGGATTCAAGTGGACCACATCCAGATGCCCAAGCGTGGGAAGTAAGAAACGTTCTGGTTGGTCAGTAGAGGAAGTTTTTCAGGATGGCCAGAAGCCTACCCAGTGAACCAACATGACCTCCAAACTACTGCTCAAGAAGCTCATCAACAGAAATTGACTGTCCTTCGGGATCCCCTCGGTGATTAGAGTTCGGATCCACAAAGGAGAGGGTATTTCCCCCCCCAGCATTCACCCCTCGACTGTTTTCCGAAGAACTTTGGAACAAGTTGGGGGTAGATATGGGCCTACACACGCCGTAACCACCGCCAAACAGCTCGGGATGGTCGAAAAGAAAGAATGGACTCCCTCAGAAAAAGTGGCAAAGATGACTGTGCTGAGTCCCCCTTGCCCTCGCCATAAACTTCTTCTCCCAATTGTTTCTGTAACCAATTTAGGCACACCCCAACAAGCTAACACATGCTAACCCCCCAATTGATATACTGTTTGGAAAGCCTCCTTCTGTGTTTTGAAGTCAGGAGCAAGAGCTTAGGGAAAATAGTGATAGGACCTGAAACAAATGTAGATTGAATTAGTCTAAAGAATTGACTAATTTGCAATACTGCAGTCTCATGCTTGTCCTACCATAATCTACAGGGTAAAACGGAGCAAATTTTAAACCAGGAGAACCGAGGTACATAAAGAGGCATATAAGGAGGGAATTTCCTGGAGCCCAGATTTTAAGGACCATTTACAGTTATCCTGATTACCCCCACGTCAGTGAAATTTGGAGGAAAGCCCACGTGGATCCATGCATCTCATTGTAAAAGGACCCCGTGAACAAAAAGATTGTATATATCCTTTATTTGTTTTACCTATAGCTAATGCAGAAAGTGATTTTTTGGATGGACATCACTCACAGTAAGCACCTTTCATTTGATGCTTGTGAAAATATTCCCAAATAAATCCCAGCCAAAGAATGTCTTTCCCCGCAGGTATGGACCTCGATCCCTTTTGTGACAGGGTGTTATACTTTGTGTGTAACACAGCCCCGGGAAAGAAAATTGCTATTACTGGTCAGAATGTAAGATGAAACGGGGGAAACTGATAAGCTCCTCCTGAAGCCCGGGCCACGCAGGACCCGAAAGGAAGGTCTTACTGGACAGGGCTGACACTGACCAGTGACCAAATCATTGGGAGGAGTGATACGACCGGTGCACTGTTTCCCTTGTAGTATCTCACATGGAGCACCCCCAGCCCCTGGAGACATGGGAAAGTATATTCATGGGTGTATTATACCGGATTGTGGAACGGGGAAAGTAGAGTGATAGAACTTAAAGATCTTAAAATCAGACCACCACAGTCACTGCAACTGCTCCCCCCCTGTTACCTCCAGATGGAAAATACAATCTCCAGAAAAACAGAAGAAGAGGTGGTCCCAACCCAATAAGCAGTGGAAGATGTGTTTTCGTGAAACCAAGTTTTCTCCCCGAAAAAAACCTGTGAGCTAGGAATGGGTAAAAATACACCGTCAGGGCACCATAATCTAACAGTGGGTGTTTGGCCTGTGCGAGCCAACCCACACTTAAAACAACACACCCTGATCACCAAGTTACAGCAGATAACTCAGAAGTGTTCTAGCCTGTTGAAAAAGCAAAATGGTTCCGAATGTAGGACTAGCTCCCCCCTTGTAATTTTTAAACCCAAAGTGAGTACCACCTGGGGAAGTGTGGGTAGCTCCTGGGAACAACACTTGACTCTCTCCAATACTACGGACTGGGAGGCATCATTGGGGACTTCCGGCAATTTAGCCAGGTAAACCCTGACTAGTGGGGAATCTGGCGAATCTCACTGGAACCCTCCTGGATGTCTATCTGTTGTGTGGGAGATGGGAAACTGAGAATAGGTTGCCCAGCTACCTGGAAGGGTCAGTGTACATTAACTAAGCTATTTCCATGCCCTTCAAGGCTTACCCATGAATCCCAGTCCCCCCACTCAGCATACCCGCCTAGCTGAAGAGACGATCAGGCCCCCAGTATTCCCAGGGGAAGACCCAGTTGATATAGATTCTATTGGAGTGCAAGGGGGTCCCTGATCAGTTCAAAGCAACTAGATCATATTGCTGCAGGTTTTTGCTTCCATCATTCCCCAAGTGCAAATCAAATAAGAATGTGGCTGGAATAATTATTATCTACTATAATCAGGCAAATGATTGTAAATACAGTCGAGATGAGGTTTATCAA
Source organism: Phyllomedusa bahiana (assembly GCA_025379985.1). Lineage (NCBI taxonomy): Eukaryota > Metazoa > Chordata > Amphibia > Anura > Hylidae > Phyllomedusa > Phyllomedusa bahiana. Next base: position 20,671 of record JAODAL010032371.1, read on the forward strand.
GAGACTATGAAGATTAGTGCCCCAAAACTAGTATGACCATACAGAACCGATTAGACCATCGACAAGGTGCTGCAGAGAAAGGAGGAGTTTGTGTGGAATGATAGGTGAAAGAATGCTGCACCTATATAACCTGACAACACAGATGGAATGGAAAAATCAATATCACTATCGCTCCTGGTAAAGATAAAGAATCTGTCAAGTAACTTAAGGAGAACTCAGGAGTGGACACTACATAGGCCTCCTGCTGACTGATTGGACTGAGGCTGGAAGCGCTGTAACAGCAAAGTGTGTGCATGGAAACCGTGCGGTTAAAACAGTTGGTGTTACTGTTTTGTGCTGTGTCGTTGCGTTCCCCCCTCTACACAAATCTATGGCTACGGATAGCTGCAGGAGAACCGACCTCAGGAACTTTCCTTATGCACGAACAGGAGCCTCTGATGTGCGGTGATTGAAGGAGGTAATAGGTGACTTACCCTTCCTACACATACCCCCAAAAGTAAGAACCAAGAGTTAATATCCTCTGATTTTAAGGGACAGATCAAGGGGAAAACCTACACACAGATTAGTGTAGGTCACTGGTCTGGAAGTTGCTGTTGAATTCACCCCACTAGGGGGTTTCATCAACTATTCATCTGAAGAAATCCCACACCCCTTACCCCAGTGTGACAGTATTCCAAAGGTCCTATGTCTATTCTTAGTTTCCAGGGGATTAGGACAATATGGACAAGCGAGAACATTCAAGGACTATAGGGGGGATTTGAGAGGTAAAGAGGTTTGACTCAATATAGTGTTTGTATGTTATGAACACTGGCAATACCCAAGCTTTTACTCCTTAAAAGGCATTTTTGCCTCTTGAAGCATAATCCATTTGAGGGAAATGATGCAGCAATATATGAAACGAAGCTAAGATGTGCTGCGGCTCAGGATGTGACCACTGATATCTGTTCTCATGATGTGACCTCCTGCTATTGATCTGTCCTTTTTCTCCCTTCCTGAAGTTTTCGTTTTACTGAAATTGACAGAGTTTTGCTTGATGCAATCCAGAGAACTTTGTACCCAGAGACCAAACTGGCCAATGAAAATTTATTCAAAGCTGCCTAAATGGACATTCTTCCGTTCCTCTCACCTCTACTGCGTCAGCGCTGTGCTATGATTACAGATCATACAAATATGTGTGTAAAGGCCATATGTCTTGTCCAGAATTGCTTGTAACAAGAAAGATATTTGATCCAGAACTCTTGTCTGACATCAGTTTCTTTATCGGCCGAAACAAGTTCCCCTGATCGTGATTTGGAATACTGGGACAAACGGGTGACCCCCAATGTTGGTAAACGACCCCCAACAAAACAGTCCTCCTAATCATACTGTTCACATTTTGACATCATGAGACCAAGACAAAACCTTACAATTGATCAACAGTACCTCACCATTGCGAGGCTTCAAAAAGGATGCTCTCAGTGCTCCCACTGAGCTTAGAGTGTCATAGCATTTGCATGGTCTGCATGCTAGACAGCCATCCATACCACCAGACACAGGCATTATCGTCTTAAATGGGCCATGGAGCATCTACGCTGGATGAGGAACCAGTGGTCCTCAGTGCTTTTCAGTGATGAAAGTTGATTAATTCTGTGCAGAAATAATGGTCACCAATTATGCTGTATACATCAAGGAGAACGTTGTGCAAGGTCAGACAGAACAGGTACTCTTGCAAGTTGTCTAGCACGCAGACCACGCTGATGTAAATGTTTATGAATGGTTTGACAATGGTAGCCAAAGGACATCTTCTTCTTTGCCTTTCTGTGACTCTTCCAGTCCCTCTGTATCTGTGTTGCAAGCTGCTGACACTTTGTGACACTACAAGTTCAGTGGAGTAAGATGTAAGGTATTGACATGGGGTCTTCACGTATGTAAAAATATGAACATCAGGATAGAGGAGGACTGTTTAAAATCCAATTTAAATAGATCCCCTAAATTTAATGTGGACGATTTAGGGATCAACAACACTTGTTGTTAATTTTGCTCCTTGTTAGAGATCAGCAAGTTGTGAAAAAAGTACTGAAATATGGAACAGTTGAACATGTGCATTCTAAGGTTAAAAGATGGTCTCATTTACTATAATTCATAAATTAAAAATATCTCAAGAAATGCTATGTTCTGCAGGTTTGCATAATAAAAAAAATGTAAAACTTTTTATTTTGTTTTTAATTTGTGCTGCAGAGCTATTTTCTACAACCAATAACTTTTTGGTTTTTCCATTTGCAAACCTGAGAAAGGGCTAGTTTTTTGCAGGTTGAAGTGAAGTTAGAATTGGTATCATTTTGGCACACATGCAACTTTTTGATCGCTTTTTACTCCAATTTTTGCCGTTTTTGCCATTTGAAGTTTTTATTTCTAATTTGTTCACCATATCAATAGACCTGACTTTTACAAGTTTGTAAAATAATGTGTGACTTTTTAATTTTTTTTATTATTTTATTTATAAAATGGCAAAAAAGGGATTTTTTTTAAATTTTTAAATCTATTTTTTTTTTTAAAATTGTTTGGACAAAACCCAATAAATTACTTTTTAACTATGTCTACACAGCTATTTTTAAAAATCCCGGGTCCAAAATCCAACGGCATTTTAACATCGCTGGATGGTTAGTAACTTGAACTGAATTCGTTGGGGGAAGGTAGCAAAAGGGGGGGAGTGGGAGGCCGAGGAGTACGGAAAAGAGGTGAACAGACGGCAGCAGATTGATAATGTTTGAGGGAAAAGAGTTCTAAGGGGAGGTTTCAGAAAGGGGATTTTCAGTAGTCGGAGGAGATTACAAGGGCATGGACTAGTTTTTTGTAGGATCAAAGTTAAGGAATGGGCAAATTTGAGAAATATTTTTCAGATAAATGCAGCAAAGGGAGGAAGGGGGCTTAAGTGTGTTTTGAAGGACAAAAAGGGATCAAATGTTATCCCAAAAAATCAAATTTTTATCTGTCATTCAAATAAAAACTTGAGCTTGTTGCCTTAAAAAGCCTAAACCAAAAATTCCAACGGCACCCAGATTTCAATACAAAAAAAATCAACATTTTATGTACTACAACATTTGAAGTACAGCATACAAATTCATAAACCCCAGTAAAAAAAAATTTTTAAACTTGAGACTCAATTTCATTGAAGATTTTTTTTTTTTTCCCAAATTTTCGACCTAAAAGAACCTTTATCAAGGTTATCTCTTAAAAAAATCTCCACTGTAGATCTTAATTTACTACTGCTCAAGCACCCCTTAAACTGTATTATGAAGTTTCCCAAAGGCAGGGGACTTCAGGACCGGGGAAAGGTAGAGCGTTGACTGTGATAGATAGATAAAAGATAGATAGTAAAGATGATGATAGATAAAAATAGATAGATAGTTTGTAGAGCGTGGGGGAAGATGGGATTTTGAAAAGAAAAAAGTTTTTTTTTTTAAAAATTTTTTTTTGGAACAGGAGGAAAGAAGGGGATTGGAAATATACGTTTGGGTCTGGAAGTAAGAGTTAACATCTGGGCCCTGAGATTAATTGATGTCCACACATAAAAGGGGGTGCAAAAAGCCATATGATGATATAATGTGCGACCCAGGCCAAAGTGTAATACAGAAGAGTAGAGGACCTAAAAAAACCCCTGAGGACCCCAAACAAGGAGAGATTTTAACATTCGATCAGGGGCTAATCCATGATGTTTTGGGGGAAGAGGATTTGTAGCAAGGGGGTTGTTGACACTCAAAACAGAGGAAATTAAAAAGGGAAAGCAAAATTAAAATGGCGTAAAGTTATAGCATTACTAGGTCATGAAAATTTTGGGTTTGGGCTCTGTTGATAAGTGGTGGGATCAGAAATAAATTTTGCAGCAGTCAAGAGAGTTGGGAAAGATAGGAGGACATTAAATGTCTTTTCAAGGATTTAAGGCAAAGGGAAAAGGAGATGGAAAAAGTTGGCAAAAGGGGGGGTCAATGATTTGTTTTTAAAGGGATGCGCAATGAGGGCGTGTTTAAAAGACAGGGAAATGTCAGAGCTTAAGCAATGAAAAAAGTTTGGGGGATGGGAAAAACAGCAAAAAGGGCTGGAATGGGGTGGGATGGCATGGTCAAGACGCCATAGTGAGGTTTTGGGGTTTTGAAGAGAAGAGGAAAATTGCATGAGTAACTGGAGAATTATGTTAAGGGGTAGGCATTTGCAAATAAGGGGGACAGTGGGACGTTGGTAAAGAAGGAGGGGGGACTGGGGGCAGGTAAAAGGTTGGTAAGGGACTGTGAGGTATAGGGGTTTGGTGAGGGGGCTGGGGTGGGCTTTCCTCTGAAAAGGGCTAATTTTTTTTAAAAGATTAATGGCAAAATAATTTTTTTGAGAGAGAAGGGGGGAGGGAGGAAAGGGGGCGGAGAGAGTTGAAGGTGTTAAATAGTTGACTTGAGTTGTGAAGCATGGAGGTAAACCATGGAAAGAAAACCCCTTTTAGCAGGGGTAAAAATTTTTGATTTGAAACGTTGTTTTGCATGTAGCAAAGTCCTCCTTGGAGCAGGTTTTCTTCCAGCAATGTTCAGCAATTCTTGAAGCTTGCCTCGGCTGTTTAACCAAATCTTTTGCCAGAATTGTCTATTTAATTTGTAGGTTATATGGTGCGTGAGAGAGGTGACCAAATCAAGAGTGGGGATGATAGTCTTGTAGAAAGCAGTAGCTGCATACTGGTCATCAAAAGAGGATATAGTAATGATAGGTGCAAGGGAGTCAGAGTGAAGGGTTTAGGTTTGGGGATTTCCCCGGGGGGGGCCTAGATTCAAGACAGAAGGGCAGGGGGGTGGGAAAAGGGGGGAAAGGGGGAACAGTTGGGTCAATGTAGGTAGAGGAATTTGATTTTGATAAAGGGCCAAAAGGGTAAGATTAGGTCCCAATGTGCCCCCTTTGTGAGTGGCTCCAGAGGTCCACTGCGAGAGGCCAACGAAAGAGGAGATTGAAAGGAGTTTGCTGGTAGTTGAGTGGAATGTGTGAATAGGGATACTGAAATCTCCCTTGAAGATAGTGGGGATGTCAGTGGGAAAAAAGTAGAGAAGCCAGGAAGCGAAGTGGTCGAAGAAGGCCTTGGCTGGGTCTGGCGGTTAGTAGCCAAGGACCACTTGGAGGTTTCAGGGGGATTAGATGTGGAGTGCACCTCAAAGGAGGTGAAGGTGAGGGAGAGGGAAGGTAATGGTGGAATGGGCACATGTATCAAACAGGAGAGGGCCGACACCTTTGCCATGCTTGTTCCCATACCCCCCATAGCCTAACCAGGAAGTGTGAGTCTGTAGCTGCTTGTGGTTCTGTGAAACAGTATGGTGAGACAACCCCTTTAAGGGGTCATTTACTTTGAAAAATCCCTACTTGTTAAAACAATAAATTTACAAAAGGTAGATCACAAATTGCCCCCTTTGGTGTCCCCAACCAATTTCACCTATTGCAAAAAGGGTTTAAAAATTTTTGAGGAAACCCACAGTTTTTTGGGTTTTATTTCCTTCAGCGTTCACAAGAAATGAAGGCTAGACCTACACTGCACGGGACAAATAACGTTTTGTTCAAAAACCACGGGCCTTTCATTTTTTGAACCCCCCCATAAAAATTTTATTTTTATGGGAAACACTAAGAAAAATAAAAGCACCCTTTATTTTACAACAGTTAATAATGCACGCGCCAAAACGATATAAAAAGCTACAGCTCATCTTTTCTGTTCTAGTCTATAGGGCTGCAGGAACGATCGTATTTTCGGCACTTTTAAAATCCTAAGAGTGCCGAAAATACGATCATAAAGCTATGCAGTAGAGACATAGCCTAAGGGTTACACAATATCTATGTATATCAATGTATCAATATCAATTGATATGTTATGCAGGACAAGATACAAATCGAGAGATGCTATTTGTACCTAGACAGGACTCTGGCCAAGTCAGCCTTGTCATCAGGGCAGTACCAACTAGCTTTCCCGTCAGGGCCTAATCAAATTTAAAAAAAAAGGGGGGCCGTAGATATAGTCAAGACAAAAACTGTAAAAGCGGAGCCGAGGGGGCTTCGGCTGTATGGGGCGCCAAATTACCTACAACACCGTAACCCAAAAAAGACTAAAATAAGGAAAACCCTCTCTAAGGGACCTTTATTATATTGTTAGGAGTTAACTCCCTGCCTCTTTAGTTTGTATGCCCCTCTGGCCAAAGCTCCCATTCCTGAGGTTACGAGCCCAGAACTTTCAATCCTGAACCCCTGCATCCAACCCCCAAAAGCGATAAGGGTAATTTTTAACCTACCCCACTACTCTTTTTTCGTGATGTGCTTGTACTTTGGGTATTATCCATGTTTGGGATATACAAAGGCATCCCCCCGGGGGTTTTGAACAGATAGGGGACTGTAGGTTTGTTTAAGCGAATTCGTATGTAAATCGAACAGGGATATTTATTAAATGTAACCCCAGCACAAAAGGTTTTTTTTTTGGTAGTCAAAGGGAAAGGGGTTTTTTAACATTTTTTTTGCTTCTGTTTTCACTTTATTTTCGTGGGCAAGCTGGAAATGAGTTCCACACACTATCTGTTTTTGGGAAAATGAGCACAAGTGCCAGCATGCCCCCCTAAGTCTTTGTTTGTAACTAGGGGACAGATGTAAGTCGGAACGGTGTAAGTCGGGGACTGCCTGTATACAGTACTTTCCTGGTTCCTGACTCTAACCTGTTTTCCTGTTACTCTTCTGCTTTCCTGTTTGGATCATCCGTATTCTCCTAGTTTTCGACCCAGACTTGGTTTAACTTTACTTTGTCGCATTTTTTTGGGTATTTTTCTTGAACCATCTAGCACTCCCTGATTAGTTTCTGACTGTCTCTTCCACTTGCAATTTTTTTTCTAATATCCTCTCTGCAGATGCAACCTGGGTCCCTAGCAGTGTGAAATCCAACCGACCTTGCAGTGGGTTCAGATGAGGTTTCCTTAGACTCTGCTGCCCAAAGTGTTGTTGGATTGCAGGTAGCTGGGTTTAGATGTGCTCTGTCATCCTGTTAGGAAATCCCATTCTAGAGAATTGCTCAAGTGGCAATTCCATAACACATATTCTTTAATAGTGTATATAAAATTGGGCTTTCTAAACCAGCAAAATCGATTATAATTGATGGTCTAGTAAAAAAGTGTAACCATTATACTTTACATACAGATCATACTATTTTTCCTGGACATATGAATAACTTTGAAATTGTTGAATGAAAAGATGTAATTGTCACTGTGCTTGTAATATAAAAAACAACCAATGGTTTTAACTGTAAATCTAACTTGAATATGAACAGTGGAATTGGTTTGGTGATATCCCCTTTGTTACTTGCTTTTAGTAAGATAAAAGTCCACGTCAGCAACACACATATAAGCATAAAACAAATAATGTTTTGGGGCCATCATTGGTTAAACATTCTTTTTCAGCTCATGCAAAAAATAAAACGAGTGGCAATACACAAGCATAGTTCCTAGAATACCAGATGGAAGATGAATAAAGAAACAGTCGATCAATATTAATTAAAGACCCGGGTTGTAAGGGATCAAGGGACATTATGAAAAAAACTTTTTCAGGCTTTTTCGTTAGAGGGGAACAGATAGCCATTTAAATTAAAAACCCCCTTTCCACTAAAAGGAATAACTTTTATTTCCTTAATGTTGAGCAATTTAAAGTTGGCTATCGACTTTTGATCGATATCAAAAATCGGCCACCATCGAAAAAAGGGTTTTTGATAGTCGATAGTCGATCAACTCCGATGACAATTTAAAATTTTAATGGGAAAGCAACAACACCTTTTTTCTTACACCCAAACCCCGGGCTGGGGAACTGGAATTAACAGCCACAACGTCAAATGGATACCTGCTACATCTTAGGGACAACACTTAAAAAAAATAAAAGCCACAAAAAAAAAGGGCCCCCACACCATTCACTATCCCCTTTTCCTTGTACCAAAGCATGCCCCTTAAAACCCGCATCAACCCCCAAATTTAAAAAAATGCCAGAAGGCCCTTAAAAGAAAATGAACCATCAAAAAAAAAAAAAAAAAAAAAATTTAAAAATTTTTTTTTTTTTTTTTAAATTTAAAATTTTAATATCCCCGCCTGGAATGCAGCATGAGCCCCAAACCTGCAAAGACCAACCCCAATTTTAAAAAAGGCCCGGGAAAAAAGGGGTCTTTCCAACCCCCATTTTAGTTTTAACGGGCATTGACTATAACCCTTCCCGGCCAAAAAGCAGAAACCCCCCAAAACCCGCATGACCCCCAGATTTAAAAAATGCCCAAAAAAGGATTTTTTAAACCAAACCTTTTTTGGGTTTTCACGGGACATTTGACTTACCTGTCCTGGCCCAGCATGGGGCCCCAAAAACCTCCCTGCCCCCCCAAAATTTTAAAAAGTGCAAAAAAGAGTCTTTAAACCCCACCAATTTTATTTTCCCACGGGAAAATTTGACTTTTACCTGCCCCTTGGCCACACCCATGCCCCGGGGCCCGGGATTACAGTGGTTTGGGGTGAGAGCCCAGGCTGGCTCCGCCCATCTTTTAAAACACGCATTAAATGCCCGTTAAAGGGCAGAAAACGAAAACTTTGTCGTGGGGAACAAGTCGGAAGCAAAGGGGTGAGAACCCACCTTCCTCGGGTACACATTTAAAATTACCTGGAAAAAGGGGCTTCCCCCCCCCGTATATTTTGGGACCAATTAAAGCTTCCCCCGGGAAATACTGGTGGTTAACCCGCTCCTTTTTAAAAACCCGGGGCCCTTTATTTTGGCATTTTTTTTTCCCTCTTTTTACCAACGTGCTGGAGTAAAGGGGTCTCGTACTTTATTCTTCTGTCCTGCTCCTTTCCCCATGTCCTCTGAAAAACCTACATCGGGTTCAATTTTTCCTGTACCTCCCTTTTTACAATTAAAGAAAATTTTTTTTTAAACACTATTTTTGTACATGCAATTTTTTTAAAGTATTTTTAAATTCTAAAAAAACACCTTTTTTAAAATGGGATGGAATCCCCCCCATGCCCTTTGGGTTTTTTTTTTTTTAAATTGTATTTAAGGGGTTTGCCCTCAATAAAGGAAATTGATAGCTATTTTAAAGACCCTTGAAAAAACAACCCTTTTTTGAAATTATGTGTCCATTAACGTGCCCCTACCCTATGCCTGTTTCTGACAGCACCACACCCTTGACCACTCTTGCCCAAATTGTAAAAGAAAAATGTCTTTTTAGAAAAAACTTTTTTTTAGAATGGGACCTTAGTATAGCTGCATGTCACGCAAAATCCCTCCAAAAAATTTTAAAAGCTTTACCCTTGAGGGGGCCCATTTTGGAAAATTTGTAAGAAAAAAAGGCCTGTTAGAAACAACATTTTTTAAAAGGGGACCTGTGGGTTTGCTGCATGCCCAAAAGAAAAATTCCCCCCCAAAAATTTCAAAACATGACCCATGAGCCATTTTGAAAATTTGGGGAAAAACAAATGTCTATTAGAAAAAAACTTTTTTTAAATAGGACCTGTAGATTGTTTTGCTTTTCCCAAACCCCAGCATGCCCCAAAAAAATTATAAAAATATTTCCCTCAGCCACTTTTTAAAAATTTGGGAAAGGGAAAAAGGGCCACTTTAGAAGCCACTTTTTCTTTTCCAAAGACCATAAATTATTGGGTACCCTTCCACAGCAACATAAAACCCCAAAAAATTAAAAATTTTACTTCTCACCACTTTTAAAAAATTTTGTGGGGGAAAAATTTCCCCATTTTAAAGAACCACATTTCTTTTTCCAAAAAGGACCATGATTTTTTCGGTACCCTCACACAACATGCCCCAAAAAAAATTATAAATATGATTTCCCCACCATGTTAAAAATTGTGAGGAAACATGCCCCCAAAACCCCTTACAAATGTAAAAAATTCTAAAGAAAAAAGTAAAGAAAATTTAAAAATATGGTTTTGTCATGGAAACCCTTTGGGGGGTTTTTTTTCAGTCCCCCCTCACGAAAAACCAGCAAAATAACTTTTTGGGAAAATTAAGAAAAAAAAAGGCGGGAAAGAAATATCTTTTTAAAAAATAAGTTTTTCAAGAGGACCATTTCTTTTTTGGGAGGGGAAATTTGGAAAAGGGTAACCACAACTAAGGGTGACCTCGGCAATTGGGGCCAAAACCCATCATCAAGATCCATGCCGGGATTCATCTTGATAAAGTCAAACGATCCAAAAATTATCTGTAGAAAGCCGGAATGCTTTTTTTCTTTTAATGACTCCCCCCTTTGGATAAAAGGTCCCCCCTCAATATCCTGGCTGCTGGCGGGGAACAAAAACCTCTAGGGCGGGGCGGGGCCCCCCGGGGCCCAAATTCTTTCCATTTTTGGTTTACCCAGAAGTCTTTTGGTCCGGAAAAACTTTGCAAAAAATGGGTGTTGAGACCCCAATTTAGCCCGGTGCACCATGATTTTAAGCGGGTCCGGGGTTTTTTTGAAATTTTGGCCTGCTTTCCCTTTGCGTTGGTGGGGTTGGTAAAAAAAAGATTGCCAGGGTCCCCATTAGGCTTCTGCCCCCTTTGCCTGCTGCGGCCCGCTAGGCTACTTGGCACTCTACTGCGGCCCACGTCGGGGCGTTTTCCACCGTGACATTTGAAGAACGTGAACAACCAACAATGTCTCCATTTTGATCAAATCACGGTTCCATTTCCGGGTTTTACTCCCCTTTTTTGGGTGGGGGGAAGGAAAGGGGCCTGATTTTTGGGTTTTGTACCGGGATCCAGGGGGGGCCCAAACCCAGTAATTTGTAAAAGTAATTTTTCTTTTTTGTTTTCCCCTTAATGCGAGGATAAATTTTGGGGGGAAATGGGGGGCACCAAAAATCTTTGGAAGATGGAGCCTTGATTCCCCAAAGCCTCTGGTTGAGGCACAGAAAACTCTTTCTTCCTCACCCTGCCTCAAATTCCCCGCCCCCTTTTTCCAAGGCAGGGACGTGGGTGCCCTAGGAATACCTCCTCCTCCTCCCCTCCTCCGCTTCCTCCAGCACAGCTTAAAACACACCCCTGATTTGCCTCATTGATGCACCCGAGAGCTGAGGTCCGGGCCCTTTCACTAGTTCTGGGGCCCGAACCACTGCCTAATAAGACCGATAAAATTTAGAAAACTGTCGGCCTTGTGGATTTGAAAGGAGAGAAAGCTCCGTTCTGCATCTTTTCCCTCTTTCCCCCTCCATCGCTGGCCCGGGGGCCCGATGTTTCAAGTGTCCCAAAAAATCGTTTCCCGAACCAAGATCACCACAATGTCATCTGACCCAAATCAAACGTCCCCACGCCATTTTGGTGGGGTTTTTCAAAACTGGCAAAGGGGTGGTGGGGAAACTTTTCAACCCGCCTCCACTCTCGGTGGCTTCAAAACCCCCCAGGTCCGCACTGCCCGCTTTTTAGGGGCCCTTTCCCCCCAAAAAATTTGTAATGCGAAAGGCATTTTCGCTGCTCCCCCCAATCGCTGAAACAAGTGGAGGGGGGAATTCCCCCGTGTTGCCACTCAACAATGAGAAGGGGGTTTACCCGGGAGGCCTAGCTGACGGGTTTCAACGCACCAGGGGGGACGAAGCAAGGGCGAATGGCGGAAGTGCGAACTCAGACCCGAGCCTTCCCTTTAGCAGGCCCGTCCCGACCCGGGGAGTTTTTTTAGAATTTTGGAGGCAAGATTTTCCCCCTACATGTGCTAGGCAAGGGGTTTGATTTTCCCGCCTAAACCCATCCTTTAAGGGGGGCCAGCAGTTTTTTCTCGTTATCGCTTTCCACCTTGCCGGGACAAGGTTTTTTTGTCACCCCCCCAGCCCCTCCCCCCTCGTTGGGGGAGACCGTCCACAAACCCTTTACCTGTGTGTGGCGGTTTCCAAGGCAATTAATTTCAACACGGCCTGGGGTTTTCCCGGGGAAAGTGAAAGCCACCAGAGGACCTTTTGGGGGGAAAAAGCCCCCGCCCCATCCCTGCGGTTTTTTAAAGCGTGCGCCGGCCTGAGAGGGCCCCCGCCCCCCCCCCCCAGAGACCACCACCCAGCTCACCCCGTGGCGGGCACGAGTTTTAGGCCCTTTGGGCCGGGTTTTCTACAATTTTCATGGGGAATGGACTTTTCCCCGGGCACAGATGGGAGACAATGCCTTTGGGAAAATTTTTTGATGACACCCTGGCTGGCCAGGCAAGGGGGGCTTTTTTGGGAAAGAAAAAGCCTTCCGGGATCGTGTTTTTTGGGGGGAGGGGAGGGCATGGGGTGGCGGGGAAACCCCTCGTGGGCCACCATAAAGGGAAAAGGGGAACCTTTCCGGCCCCAAAACCTGGCAATGCCGACAACAGGGTTTTGGGTTTTGGGGTGGTTTTTGGGGTTTAAAGGGGTTTTTCTGCTTCCCAAACCTGAAGACAAAAGCTGGCTGGGTTAAAACCTGGACCCCTGTACGGGTGCAGGTCGTCAACTGGGCCCCGGGAAGGGGAAGGGGTTTGATGGGTTCTCTGGGTGCTGGTTTTTACTCGGGGGCGGTTGGGGGCTGAAGCGGGGGCTGAAAAACCCGATCATGACTCTGAGAGACCCGGGGCCCGCTAGGAACGCTTGGGGGTGGCGGAAGGAAAGGGGGCGGAGACAGAGGGGGTTTACAGTTTGGTTGGGAGGCCCGGGGCGGTCTGGCCTTTTTTGGGCCCAAATGTTCCCCCATTTCAACTCAAAGCATTCCTGCATTTACTAGACATGGTTTTTGGGGGGTTAAAACCCCCTTTAAAGGGTTTATTTCCTCTACTTATGGTTTTTCGGGAAAGGGGGCATATACCCTTGCTGGGTGAATCAAGCTTGCTTTAAAGAAGGGGCCCCGGGTTGAAAAGGGCCTGGACCCCTTTTTTTACGGCGAAAACGAGGATTTTTCGCTGACGGGCTGGCAAATCAAATCAGCGGACTTCCCGCGACCCCCCCCTCCCACTTTTTTTGGGGGGACCCGTATTGACAAATTAAACCCCCTCGTCCCTTTCCCCCTCGTCCACCATGATGGGCCGCCCCAAGCAAATTTTTTGGGGAAAGACCATGATGGGTCCGCAATTTCGTCATCATAATCATCAAACAACACAGGTGACTTTTGGGCTCCCGGCTTTTTTGCACCCGAACTGCGGCTACAACAAGGGGCACTGCAAGGCTTTGGCCCACCGGGCCCCGGGTTTTTTTCCCATTTACCGCTTTCCTTCAAAACCTCCTCGATGGCATCCTAAATGGGCCCCAGGCAGACTAAATCATCCTCCCTTTAAATTTTTTCATGCCTTCGACCCCCAAACCGGGATTTTTTCACCCAAAAAAGGTCTTCAGACAAAGGATTAACCACATTTGGGGACAAACGATTGACATTTGGGCTGGCCCCCCCTGTTGGGCGGATGGGTGAGAAAGCTGAGACGGGCATTTGTGGGCCCCGGGCTTTCGAGGGCGAGGGGGTAAGACTGCTTTGATCAGGTTTCATTAACCAAATGAAAACAAAATTTGGGGACGATGTTTGTTTCTTAAAACCCCATCAAGGGGCCCCGACCCAGCGATGACGGCCTGACGGTCCTGCAACTGACGTTTTCCCCTGGCAAGCGGTTGTCCCCAAGCACTGGAAAGGGGCACCTTCCCCCTCGTACCTCTACCCCCATTGCTTTCCCCCCCCTTTCTCACTACCACCCGCATTTTTGCCCCCATGTTCAAAAAATAAAAATTTTTGAAGGTAGGAATTTGTTTTGGGAAAATCTCTTATTAAAAGACGGCAAATCACAGCATTCTCAAATCCCCAAACCCAAAAAAACATTGCTGGATTAAAATATAAATTGCAAGGTTTCTATCAACAAATTTTGGACTGGGCAAAAGGGCAAAAAAAAACGTACTGTTTATGTTTTCGATAATAAAAACGGGAATTTTTTTCCCCCTTTTAATTTTTACCTGTTTTTGGGGCTATAGAATTGCGTTTTAAGTTTACTGGAAGGGAGGGGTCAATGAACAAAGCTGGGTGCGCAAAAGTCCCAAAAAAAATTTAACTGTTTTTGTTTTCCCTATTTAAAACCGGTATTTTTTTTGCACCTTTTTATTCACCTCTGGTGACTAAAGAATTGCGGGTTTTTAAGGGTTTACGGGGGATGCTTTGCCAAAGAACAAAGCTGGGTGGCGCAAAAGTCAAAAAAAACGTATTGTTATGTTTTCGTATAATACACAGAAACTTTTTCACCTTTTAATTTACCTGTGGGGGACTATAGAATTGGGTGTTTTAAAAATTTACGTGGTGCGGCCCTTTAATGAAAAAGCGGGTGGGGCAAAATCAAAAAACACGTAACTTTTTTTCGTAAATACACTTTTTTTTTTTCCAAACCCTTTTAATTCAAACCCGTGGTGACTATAAATTGCCCGTTTTAAAAATTTACGGGAGGGTGCTCAATGAACAAAGCTGGGTGCGGGGAAAAATCAAAAAACACATATCTGTTTTGTTTTCCTAAAATAAACGGTATTTTTTTGCACCTTTTATTTCACCCGTGGGACTATAGAATTTCTGTTTTTAAATTTAATTGGTGGTGCCCTCAATGAACAAAACTGGGGGCGCAAAAGTCCCGAAAACACAAAATCTTTTTTGTTTCGTAATAAACACGGATTTTTTTTTCACCTTTTAATTCACCTTGGGGGACTATAGATTTGGGTGTTTTAAAAAATTTCCCTGGATGTGCGTCAATGAACAAAAAAACTTTGGGGGCGCCCAAAAATCAAAAAAACGTATCTGTTTTTTTTTCCCCTAAATAAAAACGGGATTTTTTTTTCACCTTAAATTCACCTGTGGGGGACGATAAATTGCTGTTTTTAAATTTACCCTGTTCCCCCATCAAAAGAACAAAGCTGGGGTTCCAAAAGTCAAAATAAAACGTATCTGTTTTTTTTTTGTATAAAACACGGGATTTTTTGGGAAACCCTTTTAATTCACCTGTGGTGAATAAGAATTGCCCGTTTTAAGAATTTTCGTGGGTTTCGCGTCAATTGGGAAAAAAACTGGGTGCGCAAAAGTTTAAAAAAACCCCTATCGTTTTTGTTTTCGTATAAACAAAGGTATTTTTTTCACCTTTCAATTCACCTTGTGAATAAAGAATTGCTGTTTTTTAAAATTTAAATTTGGGTGCTTTCTCAAAAACAAACTGGGAAAACCCAAAATTCCAAAAAAAACGGGATCTGTTATGTTTTCGTAAAATAAAACGTAATTTTTTTTCACCTTTCAATTTTACCCCCTGGTGGGCTAAAGAATTTCGTTTTAAGATTTACGGGGATGCTGGCCCTCAATGAACAAAGCTGGGGCCAAAAGTTTAAAAAAAAACACTTTTCTGTTTTGTATTTTTGTAGGGTCACGGTTTTTTTTGGGGAAAAAACAACCTGTGCTGAAATACAAGATTGGGTGGGGGTAAATAAAAGCAAGGTGGAATTTTTCCCAAAACAAGGGGATTGGGGAAAAATTTAAAATGAAAAACCTATCTGAAATTATACTGATAATAAAATGGAGTTTTGGGCCCCCAAAAAAGAGGCCCCGCAGTTACTAGAATGATTGTTTTTCCCAATATAAGTTTTCCACCCAATATCCAAAAAAATTTTAATAGCAAAAAAGTTTTAAAAATAAAAAATAAATTCCAAAAGGGGAATGTCTACACTAATTCCCTGTGAAAATTATCCAGTGTTTTTTATAATAAGCTTTTTCCTTTTGTTCGCCCCTGGGCCCCCCCCCCCCCCCTGGGTCCCCCCGTGACTTTTCACGGGAGAGCTGCCTTTTAAAAATTTTCTTTGGGAACACATAAAATTTTCAATTTTCTAATCAACTAAATTGGAAGGGTCCCCAGCTAATAGTAGAAAAATTTTTTCCCGTGCGAAATATACTAATTTTGGGTGGGGCGTTTGGCCACAAGGGAGAGCGCAGTCCTATTCCTATGGGAAAGCTTTAGAACCCCAAAAGGGTGAACAGGAAGGGCTTTTTCCATGTTAAAAAACAGGTCGGGGATTTTTCCAGCCAATTTGCAACCCCTACAAAAACCCCAGTCCCTGACCCTCCGGGACCCAAAATCTCACCCTGGCCCCTTTTCTGTAATCTGATTTGGGGGCCGCCAAAATGAAGGGAAACGCCGAAAATTTGGGGCGAAACTTAATAGATGAAAGCACAGATTTTTAAAACCCTTTAAATTTTCGGGATGAAACTGGAAAAAATTTTGATCCCATAAAAACCTTTCCGATTTTAACTTTGTCGATAAAAATTTGCCCCAACACTAATTTCCTTGTTACAAAACCCAAAAATGTCAAAGGGGGGACAATAAAGCAGCATGTAACAAATCACTTTTTTGGGAAATTTATTTCTTTTGAATTTAGGGAAAAAAAAACATGATTAAAGATCTAAGTACTTGGGAAAACGGCCAACTTTATGGGGGGGTAACAAGAGGGGAAAAATCTCTTTTTCTTTAAAAAAGGGCCTTTTAAGGGTCTCCATAAAGGAATGGTTTTGTATTTTACCCAAAAGGGGGTATAAAGGAAGAACATCTGATGACCTAACCAAACCTGTTTTATGAAAGGTGAGTGGGACCGGGGTGTGGGGTATAGGAAACAAAAAATGTATGTACGGGGTGCACAAGAAAATGGTACTTTTCAGCTGAAAACTGCCATAAACCCTTTCCTTTATTTTCAATCAGGCGGGACCTCCAAAAATTAGGCGCATTATAAGGCGCCTGTGGCACTGTTATCAATTTTTTACATGTTTCCCAAAAAGGAAAAACACAGGGAACCGCACAACACGAGTAAAAAAAGAGAAAAGCCCCCATAAGTGTCATTTTAAAGGGGAAAAATTTAAATATTGCAAAATAGCAGGGGATGTCAAAAAGGGAGGGGATTTGGGGGGAAATTTATTCTAACGAAGTGGAATTCGTTTAGAATTTCAGGGAAAATTCGATTCTGAAAAAAGCGAAATTTTTGGGGGGATTTTGCGGGAACGAAGCGTTTTTTTTTGATTGATAAAAAGGTTGGGGGCAATGGCGTTACATGGTCAAAGAAATCTTGGGGGAGGAAGAAGGGTGTAGCCTGCATGACATGTGAAAAGATGAAGGGCCCAATTTAGAGACCGGGGGGGATTTTGGGGAGTCACCGCACTATATAAGTCCGGGGAAACGACGCGGGATTATACCGCTCTCATGTACTGATCAGGGAAAGGGCGCGGGTGCTGGGTTTCTTAAAGATATCTCATAATCAAAAACTCACTTTTTACCCGTGATTTTTTGGGGGGGTTTAAAAGCTTTCTCAGAGGGGCTTTCTTTCTTTCGTTTCTAATTCTATTTTGTGGGTTTTGGAAATGAAGTCCAGTGGGGCGTCCAATTTAGCTGCATTTAAAATTTTTTAATGCTATTGGCCCTTCTTGAGCAATTTTTATCCAAGGGTTATCTAAAACCCCGTTCCTGGTTTTATTAAATTAAAGTTTACAATCCAAAAAACCACTTTAAATTTTTGGTTGCTAATTTTTTTTTGGGGGCTTTTTGATCCCGGGGGGGTTTTTAAATTTAAAAGTTGGGGTTTGCCTGTTGTGGGGCACTTTAAAAAAAACAATCTTTTTTTACCCCCAAAGAAAAAATTTTGCCTGTGGGATAATTTTATATCCGAAGGGTTTAAATTTCAAGTTTTTCTTTTTGTTTTTGGGTTCCCTAAAAATTTCCCCGTTTTAAAAACCCACAAAGTGGGAATTTTTGGCCCGCACATTTCTTTTGCGCAATTTTAAATCCAAGGGGGTTTAATAAGTATTTTTCTGCAGTTTTACTTTGTTTAAAAGGGAAAAGTTCCTTTTTTAAAACCCCCAAAAAAAAAAATTTGCCTTTTTAGCAAAAATTCATATCCGAAGTTTTAAATTTCAAGTTTTTCTGTTTTTGTTTTTTTGGGAAATTTTCCGCCGTTTTAAAAACACTACAAAGCTGGTAATTGTTGGGAGCCAATTTTTTTTGGGCCAAATTTTAATCCAAGTATTAAGTATTTCCGAAAAAGGGTTTTCCCAAGGGGTTTAAATTCAGGTTTTTTCTGTTGTTGTTTTTTTCCCTAAAATTTTCACCCTTTTAAAAAACCCCAATTTCAAAGCTGGGTTTAAATTTTTTGGGAGGCAAAAATTCTTTTTCGCATTTACATTTTCCCGGGGTTTAATAAAGGGATTTTTTTGGGGAGTTTTTTATTAGTAAAATAAAAAATTCTTTTTCCCCCCGCCAAAAGAAGAAACTTTGCCCGTACATAATTTCCCTATCCAAATTAATTAAAAAGTTTTTTTTGTTCTGTGTTCCCCTAAAACCCCCCGTTTTAACCGCTCAAAAACTGGTAATTGTTTTGGGAGAAAATTTTTTTTGCGCAATTTTCAATTTCCCAAATATTAAGTATTTCCGAAGGTTTTTTCCCAAAAATTAATTACGAGTTTTTCTGTTTTTGTTCCCCATAAAATTACAAAAGCCGTTTTTTTAACCCCACCAAAGTGGAATTGTTTTGGGAGCACTTCTTTTGCCAGTTTAATCCAAGGGTTTAATAAGTTTTTTTCTGCTTGTTTCATAAAAAAAAACATTTTTTTTTACCCGCCAAAGGAAAAAATTCTGTTGCATAATTCTTTTCCCAAAAGGTTTAAAAAAAACCTGTTTTTTTTCTTTTTTTTTTCAGTAAAATACAAAAGTGTTTTTTTTAAAAGGCACATACAAGTAAATTTTTTCCCGGGGCCCCCTTTTTGGAGCGCAATTTAAAATCCAAGGGGTTTCCCAAAATTGTTTGGGGTTCATTTGGATCAAAACAGGGGGTTATTTTTCATATACGATATATTTTGAACAAACATTTTGGGCCGACAGAGAGGTGGGAGGCTCTTTACTGCGAGTGGGAAATGGCACAAATTTCCTGGGGCAGGCCAAATTTACGAAGACACAAGGGACCGCCCGCCCGGGGGCAATCGGTGAGGGCAGAACTGCCGGGGTCATCTAGCGGGTTGGGGGGTTGTTCAGCCAAACCCCCTTTTTCTTGGGTTTGGGTTTACTAGGGCATCCCCTTTTCCCCCCAGATGACATCTGACAAAACCCCCCCAAAGTTCCGGGGGGAACGTCAGACACAACCCTTATTTTTGGGATGGCCCCGGGAGCCGGGGCAGCGGGCCCCACCGGCCTCAACCCGGGCCCCGGTCCCTTTCCGGGTTCCCCAGGGCCGAGATCTACTAATTTTTGTGGGCTCAGCCCACTATACATGAGGAGGGAAAAATTTGAGGGGGGCAGTCAAACAGCTGCTTGGCCCGAGAAGAAATGGGACCAATTTTCCCCCTGCTTCTTGAGGGATTGATGTGGGAAATGGGATGGAGGGTTTTTTTGGCGGAGGGTAAGCCTGCATACCAAGACCTTTTGGGAGGACCCGCAGTGACAATCCCCAAAAACTCAGAATATAAAACTTGGGGGTTTTTAATCAGTTTTTTGCATTACACCAGTTTTTTTTCAAAGCAGCGTATGGAACTTGGGAAATGAAGGGGAACCCCTAATACAGGGAAATTTTTTTAGGGGTTATTTTGATTTTGTGCCATTATTGATGGAAAATTTAGAACAAAAAATGGGTTGGGACAGAAAAAAAAAAAATTTAAAAAAAAAACAGCTGCAAAACTGGGTTTTTTAAAAGAAAAAAGGGGGAGGCCCCCCCCCTTTAAAGGTGGGAAAAAAGGGGGGAACCCTCCCCTTTTAAAAGGGGGAAAAAAGGGGAAAAACCCTCCCTTTTTTAAAGGTTGGGAAAAAGGGGGGGGCCCTCCCCGGTTTCCCCGTTTTCCCAAATTTCCCCCCGTTCAATTAATTTCCCCTGTTTTTTTTTATTCTTGGGTTAAAATTTCCCCCGTTAAATATTTATTTCCCGTTCATCAATTTCCTCCTGTTAATAATTTATTCCTGTTCATCAATTTTCCCCCTGTTTTTTATATTTATTTGTTCATCCAATTTCCACTTTTTTTTTTTTATTTTTCCCGTCCGCCCGTGTAGCCGACCTTTTTTTGCCCTGTTACCTGACCCTTTAATCTCCGCCGCCTGCCTTTACCTGTTTGGGCCCACCTTTGGGGCACGAGTTTCGTCTTCTACGATTTCGGTTTCTCGCTTCGCTTTTTTTGGGGTCCCCCGCAACTAGTCGCACCAAGGGTAGGCCCTTTTTAGGGGGTCTCCGCTGAAAAAAGTCCCCTCCTTTCCTTGCGTCAGGCCCTGGGGAAACCGGGAAACCACTTAAAAACCCCCCCCCTGGCTGGCCCCCTACCAAACCCCTTTTCGGGGGTCCCGAGGGGGCCCTACCCATTTTCCCTTACAAAGGCTGAAGTGAATGCCAAGTTTCCGGCCACTTCTTTTAAAGGTCCGAGTCCCCACTTGAAAAGGGAGGGACTGCAAATACAGGACATGGTTCCCGCTTCTGCCCGTTGGGGGTGGCTAGACGCCCTACTGCTGTCCCCTTGCAATCGTCTCGGTGAACCCAATTTTGGGGACCATGATGCCCCAAGCAGGAGTATCTTGGGGGGGGGGGGGGGGGGGTAAAGGGGTGGGGGGGGGGGGGGAAGGGGAATTTAACCCGGGATTTTTTTTCTTTTTTGGTTTGGGGAAGCCATTGAAATGCCTTTAAATTTGGGGGGCGTGCCCCCTTTGGGTTTTCTACGTTTTTTGGGAAAAGTATGGACCAAACCCCACCCTTTTAAAATTTTGGTGACAAAAATGCATGAAAGTTAGGGGGGGCCGTGGTTAAAAAAACGTTTTGGTCCCTGGCCCTTTACCCTTTTTGGCCAAAAGATTTTGACATATACCAAAGTTAGCCTCTTCTGGGTTTTTAGCAAAAAAAAATGGGACAGGCCCCGGGGAAATTTATTTTACCCCCAAAGCGCTGCATGACTGACTGTTAACCCCCCCGCAAA
The DNA here is from genome assembly GCA_025379985.1 of Phyllomedusa bahiana. Taxonomy (NCBI): domain Eukaryota; kingdom Metazoa; phylum Chordata; class Amphibia; order Anura; family Hylidae; genus Phyllomedusa; species Phyllomedusa bahiana. Next base: position 41,578 of record JAODAL010032371.1, read on the forward strand.
AAACCCCCCGGGGTTCCCCTTCCCTACTTTCTGGGGCCTGCAAAGTGGGGGGTTAAATCCCTGCCTGTTTTTGGGTCCCCAAACCCCGCACTGCTGCCCCTCCCGCTGACTTCCCCGCCACACTTTGACTTACGGGCTGGGCCCCCCACTGCCTGACACGCAGGCTTTCTGCTCTTTCTCCCTATTATTAAAGATAACCCCTTTTACACTGTTGTCTGGGGCCTGGGTACACACATGGGGTACAAAAAAAACCAGTATGCTGATGACACCCCAAATTTACATCTTGGCCCCGACATTTAAAATCTCTACTTTCCAAATCCCAGATCGGGCTCCAAAACTTTAAAGTAGAGTTTAAAGGAATGCTTCCAGGCCGGGGACAAAAGGGTATCGAGGGTAGGGCCCCCACTTCATTCCAAAGGGGGAAAAGAGGGCACAAGGAGGCCCTTTGGGGTGGGGCTGAATTTTTTTCCCTTTTTGGGGGGAACTTTATGCCTTGTTTAAAAAAAGGGCACCAGAAAAACTTTTCCCACCTCACCTGTTTTTTCACGGCTCCCATGTGCGATCGGCTTCAACATTATTTTTCCGGGCACCGCCGTCCCCTTTCCCCAATTTTTTGTCGCTGGAAAAGCCTGACCCTCGCAACTTTAACCCCCCCGCAAATCACCTCATCAATTTTTCCGCTTTCCGCAAGAAAATTTGGGTGTCTTCCCCAAACCCCTTTTTCTGGGGCCCCCTGTCCTCAAATTTTTTGGCCCACTTTTCTAGTGACCAGAGGCCCACACATAGTAGTTCTCGGGGTTTTGGGAAAGAAACGGGGAAAAGAGATGGGTTAAGGGGAAAAGGGGAAGCCCTCACCTCTCCCGGGACCATGCCAAAAAAAGGGGTTGTGTGTGATGCCATCCGGGAGAAAATGGGATACCTAGTGGGGTTTGGCAAACCCGGCCGGGGGAATTTAAAACCGGATGCTGTGTTCCCCGAAGGGGACCCCTGCTGTGACCCCCCCCTTACTGTTCTGGGGATCCCGGGGGGCCCCCGGGGAAAACCCACTTTACTGGGGTTTCTTTGACGTAGGTTTGGGTCTAGCCCCCAAACTTGGTTTTTTTTTTTCCCCGTCGCTGCCAAAGACTTTATCAGGTTTTCATTCCCGCTTTTAGTTTTTTGGTTTATTTTTTGGCCCCCCTTAAGTGCCCAGGGAAATTTTTTAGTTTAAGCGATTCAAGGCCGGGGGCAGTCATATGCGTTTTCATACTAAAAACACCAAAATTGTAGGATGCCAAATCAAACTCCCCCTGCATTTTAAGCTTGGGACAAAGTTCTACCCACCCACAGTCCCTTTGCAGCCTGGGAAAAAGCTTTTTTTTTAAGTGTTTGTCGAAGTAATTCGGACCGAAACGAATTTTTTTCAAAAATTGGCGAACTCACCGAAACGAAATTTTTTAGAAATTCCCCCATCTTATTTAAAAAGGTCCAAAGGAAAATTTCGCCCCTCTTGGTGCCCAAATTTTCCCCAATGCCAAACCCCAACAGATATTGTGGAGTCTGTACCTAATGATTTAAAAGGGGTCTTTTTTGGATGAGGTGGGTCCCACAGTATTTGGCAGGGGGCTTTCTTTTATTGTTTTTTCTGCATTTCCCAAAAAAAATTTTACCAAATTTTTCAAATTTTTACTTTTTAACTTAAAAATTTTGGAACTTACAAGGGTTTTTCTCACATTAATGTATCATTTCATACGTTACAAAAAATTAAAAAACACCGCCCTTTCCCAAGCTTAAATTTTAAAGAAAATTTCCTTGGGGAAAATTAAAATTTTAGTTAAAGGGAGGGCTTTTTCCCCATCAAAGCCCTTTCAGGAAGCAAAATTTTTTTTAATTTTAAAAAAACGTTTTAAAAAAAATATTTACCCCCCTTGGGTGTTTCAAGGTTTTTTTTTATGGGAACAAAATGATTCAAAATGAATAAATTTTAAAATTGGGTTTAAAACTTTTTCAAAAGAAAAAATATTTAATGTTATAGTGTAAACAAAACTTTAATTAAAAAAAAAATAAAAAAATTTTCATTATAAAATTAAAAACCCTGAGAAAACAAATGGGATAAATCTTTCCTTTTTTAGGTCAGCATTTAATACAGGCAAGTAGAAATTATAACTTTAACCACTATCTTCAAAAATTTAAAGGGGGGGTCTCACTAAAATTGATTAAACTTAAAATTAGTACTGTTTTTCTTGGGTTTCTTTTGAATTCAGGGGCTATTTACTGTGTTCCACTAGGTTTAGTAGGGGGAAACCATCTGTAGGGTTTAGCAACCAGTGCTGGCGCCCGGGGAGATCAAAGAGGTCTGTAGTTAAAAGCAAACCCGAGGGGGCTGAGCAGCCCATCAAAGGGGAAATCTAAAATAGGTAGGCTTTTTTTTTTTTTTTTCGTTTTTTGGTTTTTTTCCCCTTCGGGCCTTTCCCCGAGATAAATTTTTTTTTTTTCCCCCCAAAATAGAATAAGAGGGCTTTTATTTTTCGGGGGAAATTGTACTTTTTAATGGGTTTTATTCACTGTACTATGACTATACTGGGAAAATGCAAAAAATTCAAGTGGGGCAAAAATTTTGTTTGCAGGGGTTTTGCTTTTACGGGTTCAATCTTCATAATTTCAATGGTTATCTGTATTCTAAGTTTGATAGCAACGCAAACAAAAAATGAGGGTTGTTTTTGTTTGTAGGGTTTCCGTTTGTTTTGTTACCGTAAAAAAATTCAAAAATTTTTTTTTTAAATTACACCAAGGCGCCCTTTTGTGTGACAAAAAACTTTTTTGTACTAACACCTACAGAATCGTGAGGGTGAATTTTTGTGGGTGAAGTGTACTTTTTTTTATTAGCAGTTTGGAATGCATGCGACTTTTTTTATCACTTTTTTTATTTTTTAGTTTATAAAATGACCAAAAAGGCTTTTGGATTTTGGAATTTTGTTTCTTCTACGGTGTTCAGCGTACGGGGTAATGATGTTTTTTTTTTTAGATAGATTTTTCGGGTCGGCGGATACCCAAAAAGTGTAACCCTTTTTTATTTTTTTATTGTTTTATTTTTAAAATGGGGAAGGGGGGGGATTGAACTTTTAATATTTTTTTTGTACTTTAAAAACTTTCTTTCTTTTTTTTTTAAAAGTAAAATTGAGTCCACCCAGGGTGCTTGACCACTAGGGGGGCCACGATCTTTAAATACAGCTAATGCATTGCATAGACAATGCATTAGACTGTACCAAGATGGCGGTTTCCCCATTTCCTGTCTGCGGCCGGATGTGGAGCAAATCAGGACATGGCAGTGATGGGAGCGTTCACAGGGCTCTCCGCTGCCATGTCCGGGCCTTGGATCGCTGCAGCTATGCTTCGACGATACCGATCGCCCTGAAGATTGGTGCGCGTCACCTATCTTCATTCGTTCAGACGCCCGGCCATCTTTGCTCTGTAACACCCGCTGGCTGTCTGGGGGGGTTGCGGAGCGATCCCCCTGCAATACCCCTTAGGGACCCTGGGACGTATGAGTACATCCAGGGTCCTTAAGGGGTTAACATAAAAAGCAATGCTTGTAGTGAGATAACCCCTTTAACGTCTTGCATGGGAATGGAGTGGTGGTAAATTTACCAAGAGCAGGCATAGAGAAACTGTGGCCTGGACCGAGTTACAGCTCCAATGTATTTTTAACATCCATATACAACAATTATCTCTTTGTGAAAGAGGAGAAAGGAGAGGTCTAAGGGTATGTTTACACTGCTTATTTTGGGGTGCATTTCATCGCGTATTTCGTGGCGTAATGCGCTTAATATGCAGCGAAATGCGCCCCATAATTACGGTAAACCATAGCTCTCATAGAGAACTATGGATTACGCCTCCTCTCCCTGCTCGTACAATCCGAGGGGAGATAAGTGACATGTTAATTATTTGCGGCGAATACGCACCGTGAGTAATGCATGTCTATGGGGCCTGCAGGCTGCCAGCCCCCCTGCGCCGTGGGAGTACGCGCATTAGCGCAAGCTCCCGAAACACACGATGTACTGCGGCACGTACTGTACGTGCTGCAGTACATCATGTGAACATACCCTAAAGCTCAGAATGATTTCCCAGGCTTCACAAAGGTACTGTACATAAAGCTCTGTGAGCCTGGGAATTTTATTTTTCACTGTACTTTATAATTATAATGTTTAAACATGACAGACTTGTTGCAGTAGTTTGTGCAGCTGTCCCATACATCTTTATACAATTTGTAAAAATCCATACATATGTTGGAGACGCAACCCATTCAGATGTCAGAAATGGATTTTTGTAGCAGAAATTTTTACAGTAAATCATGCACTGTGTACGTAGCCTTAAACCGCTAAAAAACCAACCTTTTTTTGTGCGGTTTTGTTTTTTTGTTGCAGTTTTTGCTGTGGTTTTATAAAGGTTTTTTGAACGGTTTTCCGTTTTTACTAGTTTTTAATGTATGCACAATTCAAGCCATGTGATCTAAATTTCACCCTACTGGTGGAGTTTAAAAGTCACTCGCTTTAGGTCACAGTTATTTTGAGGGAATTAGCTGCAGCCATTTCCTTTGTCTGCTGCAGAGTGTAAGGCTAGGTTCACACAGCTTAACTGCGGGGCGTAATTTCGCCCCGCAATTACGCCGTGTGGACGGGGGCGGGGCGGGAGCGGGGGGGTGAGGGGGGCCCGGACTTCCCCACCCCTAACAACACGCACGGGGCGTATCGCCCGTAGAAAAATACATGTCAATTATTTTTCCCCCCGGACCTTCACTGGGCGGGGGGGGGAATGTAATCCCTAGTTTTTCTATGAGAACTGAGATTACCAATGAATGGGCCTTTCGGCCCCTAATTGCACACTTTTGGGGGTAAAAAAGGACCAAAATAGGGCCCCCTTTTAAGCCTTGTGAACTAGTGTGGGGGTGTAGCTCCCGTTGCAAAAACACACTGTTCAAAAGTTACGTTTTTAGTCTCTTGGCCCTTTTTTTCAGCCACCGTTGTACAGCCAAGGGAAAAAAAAAGCATACGGGCTTAACTTCACCCCAAAACAAAAACAAAAAACAATCCGGAATTTAATCACAGTCTCGTAAGTCCACGTTCTTAGGTGTTTTTCCCCCACCTAGATCAGGGGATTGGTACCAGTGGGGGCGGGAAAGGCTGCAGCTCGAACTTCCCCCTCTTTTCCCAGTCAGGCAACTTCTACTGAGAACCACCACCACCACACCCCCTCCTCCAAACTTCCCGCCTTAAATAGGCCCAAAACCAGGCCGGAGCCCGGAGCATCCAAACCCCCCTGCCTTTGAATTGCCCATTAAAGCCGAAACCCCGATCGCTGCTATCCCAGTCATACTAACAAAACAAAAATCGTACCATATCGTACTGACGTACGGCAACGGGTTTACTTCACCGAGATCAGAAACCTCGGGGACATATCGACCATCAATAACGG
>JAODAL010032372.1:0-47025 GCA_025379985.1 Phyllomedusa bahiana
CCCCCCAGCCCCATAAAACCAAAATTTTACCCCCACAAGTACTGATAATACCCCTACGTATTACTTTTAAGCATACAAAAGACCAATGTACCACCATATAGGGGACCAAATAGGGGTATATACTAGTGTACGCAGGCTGAGCAGACTGTATATAACCACCATATATTTACCATATAGTGGTGGGATACCAGTGTACACTGACTCTGCGGACATATAAATGATTACAGTGTAGTTTACGTCTTTTTTACTTCACAGGTACGTTCTGATAAGTTCTTTGACTTTCCCATTTTTTCTGCATCCGTCCAAAACCACCATGAACGACTGCTCCCGGCCACTTGGTCCCTGAAGATTAAGACACAAATATCTTAGAAGCTTCACTTTTCCAGCACCTCACTCCTGCCCACCTGGCTATAAGGGGTCCATTTAAGCCAGGGTTTCATAGGCAAATAGAGGGCCCCAGATAGGCCAGGTTTAGGTAGGCAATAGGGTTCCCACATAGGAAAGGGTTTAGGGAAGCTATAGGGCCCCATAATGGCAGTCAAGCAGGGTTTAGGTATTAGGTGCCCCATATAGACAGGTAGGCATGATAATAGGGGCCATATAGGAAAGGAAGGTAGGGTTTAGGTAGCTATGAGGCCATATATGTAGGCAGACAGGGCTTAAGGTAGGGTATAGGGGGCCCATACAGGCAGGCAGGGCATAGAGCAAGCTATAGGGACTACATATAGGCAGGCAGGGCTTTGGGGAGGCTATAGGGGCTGCATATAGGCAGACAGGGCTTTGGGGGGCCTATATACAGGTGCTAGCACCGCCCTCCTCATTCACAGGCAGGGCCGGACAGCACTTCACAATGAGCGGCCAGTGAAGACTATTTGCCGAAACTGGACTTACCCTTCAGTAATTTTTCGAGTGCAATAAGGCTTTGTAAGGTCAAGCCACTGATAACTAGGCCACCTTTTTCAAGGCCGTGGCATTGTTGTGGACTCTAGACCATGTTTTTTGAAGATGTATATACCCTGTAGAAGCTGAAAACAAGGAGATTCTTTATCTGACTGATGTTTCTACAAACAGGAGTTTTAAAGGGTTAAATTTATTGTGATGTTTACTTATGTGTGTGCATCTTGGAGCGCCGCAGGGGTCGATCACCTCACCTCTGGATTGCCATCCTTTGGAAGAACGGTTGGGGAAAAACCAACATGCTGAAAAAGGCAGTAGTTTCAAACTGGCCTCAGCCAGCTTTGTTCAGTCACAGGTCAGTATACAAAGCACAAAAATACAAATAAAACCTCAACCATCTAGCCACTAACTACATGCATAGAGTCCCACTCTACTGTGGTCTGGAGCTATCATCCAGTCCCAAAAATATACACTTTGACCAGTCTCCTACTGGCTATTTCTGGCTTTCCTCAAGCCTGGGGTAAGAACCTTCATCTTAGCTCTACTTGTAGCTATAACGTCTGGCAGCAAATTATTCCCCTTGATCACGTGGAGTAACAGGCCTCTAGGTTACTGACAAAAGCGTGCCTGGAATGTGGGAACTCCCCTCCCACCAGAAACTATGGGCCGTTACAAGGAAAGGGCAGCCCATACATTGCTTTTATCACAGCCATTTTAATGGCTACTACACTGTCATAACCTAGCGTTATTGACCCCAAACCGTTGCCTTCCCCCACTAAGACCAGGCCCTCAATAGCACACATGTTGCAGACCTCCTGCTGTAACCAGTCCCATGACAGAAACCTACGGCCTAAAGTCCCTCTGTAACAGTATTTATTATAATTTTTTAACTTTTGTGCATCTATGAGAATTAAGTGAGTAATCCACATTTTGTGATTTATCTAGGACCTGTGCTGTATCCTCTTGATCAGGCAATATCAAGTTTTACCATCTTTTAGGGGTTCACAGATTTGTTTTAAATTTTGTTGCAAATAAAAGTTAAAGGGGTTGTCTCACTACATTATTCATCTTAACTCAGTCCTGTTTTCTTGGTTTCACTTTAAATTTTCAGGGGCATGTTAACTGCTTCTACTAGGCTGCAGTAGAAGCCAGGTCTGTAGCTATAGCAACCAGTGCTGCAGTCTATCAGGCTAGATCAAACAGGTCTGTAGCTCTAGCAACCAGAGGAGCTGATGCAGCCCAAACAAGAGGGGATATCTCAGAATAGGGAGGACACTGTCCCTGGACACATATTGCCAAGTGACTTTTTTTTTGCAAAAATCTTTAACATAAAAAGCAAACCTTGTAGTGAGACAAACCCTTTAAATGTTTAGTTTAGGTTTTCTTTTGGTTCAGTGAGTGGGTGTTATACCCTGGCAACTTATTATTTATTATGCTGTACACCTACAATTTGTGAAAATGAACTGTGGCAATAATCTTTGGTCTAAATGGGTCATTATTAATGATTTAAAACTAATCATGCGCCTAAGCAGGAAAATACATGGGAAATCTATATTGAAAGTAAAAAAGTGCCAATGTGAATAGTTTTTGTGAAGGGAACATCCTCTTAGCTACATAGGTTGTAAAAAAGCATTAATATACTTATAATAAAAAAGATGATTTGTGTTGACAGGTGACTTTCTACGGCAATGTCTTGTCAATGAAGGGTTGGGCGCTACATATTTTTGTCTTGGAAATCTGGATCAAGCTCTTCACCATTACAAGCAAGCATTGACTTTGTCTGGAAAGTCAAAGGTAAATATAGAAGCATTTCAGAGTGCTTTACATTTTGGATAATTTTTAACAATTATGTTATTAAGTACAATATTACTATATAACCTTTTAATTGGTATTCCCATCTCATGGTTTTGCTTTAAAAAATATAAGCATAGGAAAATAAAGACCAAATACCCTGTTGTTCTAATTTTGGCTCATTTCACAGTTAAAGTAATTCTTATCTCCTACTTCTTTAGACAAACTTCTCTAGTTACCCCTACCTCTCTCTGCTCTATCCGTGTGGAGGGAATGGCTGGTGACCACTTCCAGCTGTGTCTCACTAGCAGGGCGAAGTTTGTTTCTCAGTCTCTGTTCTTATATAAAGTTTAGAGTTACTGACCAGGCAGGAGCCATTCTGTCAGGTCTGCAGAGCACATTTATATGTAATTATAGCAAGGATAACCGAGAGTTTTTCTATCTCACTAGAATCTTCCTCTCATGGCAAATACTGCTCTGCTGGCTCACATTTATAGTCATACATCCTGTTTGGACAGTGATATTGTTTCTTACAATGCTTCTATCAGTAATTTCCCTCTTGAAGACACATCTAAGGACAGGAGCTAGCAGAGCTGAAATATCAGTCACTGCTGTAGACTCACCCATAGCTTGCATAGGAGGTGTGAGCCCAAAGAGACTGTGAACAGTGAAAACATCTAGGTAGGAAAACTTCTTTAAGGTGGTCATGTACCTTAAAGGGGTTGTCTCACTACATCCATTCTTCTTAACTCAGTCCTGTTTTCTTGGTTACATTTTGAATTCAGGGGCGTGTCTACTAGCTTCTACTAGGCTGCAGTAGAAGCCAGGTCTGTAGCTATAGCAACCAGTGCTGGCAGCCTATCATGAGAGAGTAAACAAGTCTCTAGATATAGCGACCTGAGGTGCTGATGCAGCCCATACAAGAGGGGATATCTAGGAATAGGTAAACACTGTTAATGGACACATATTGGAAAGTGACTTGTTTTTGCAAGATCTTTAACATAAAAAGCAATCCCTGTAGTGAGACAACCCCTTTATATATCTGTCAGCCGAATTGTTTCTACTCCCACCATAAACATACTCTCAGCTTGGCCAAGACTATGAGTGTTATAAAAAGAGAGACTATGATTAGTGGAGGGTCAGGAATGTTAAATTCCGAGTTCGTGATCCTTCATTCATGAAGTAGAAACAATTTACATTCATTCAATGTGTATGTCCATCTTTAGTTGTCTGTGTTTTATGTTCATGTTTCCAAATTATTACATTGTTTAATTGGATTAAAGTAGCCACATGGACATAGGAGAACTGGTGTCCGGAGATGACTTCTATAGGAAAGTGTAATATGCAGAGGTCACTGTGCCGGTAGGGGGAGGAGGAGAACTGTGACATCACCTTTTAACCAAGTGTTATATGCCTTCAGCTTTATTATAGAAGTGTTACTTTTTATTTTACACTTGCTTGCAATGATTACAGATGAAAAGGGATTTCTACAGTATCAGATGTCAACAGCAGAGAAAAATGGCAGGCTTCTTTAAATTGCAAAAACATGTAGAAAATTTATTAAAAAGTCCCATAAATACAAGACTTGAATGACAGCAGTTGTACTACTTGCGATTATGGTGGAGAACATTCCATAGTAAGCGGTATAATAGATGTTGAAGACGTATTTTCATCTGCAGTACTGCGACTGCATAGCTCTGGTCGCTCCGGCTTGGAGCACGGCAGTACCTGACAGGCGGGCGTGGCGCAGGGCGTACGACGTTTCGGGGGACCTCCCCCTTTCTCAAGCACGGTGGCTTGAGGGGGGGGGTCCCCCGAAACGTCGTACGCCCTGCGCCACGCCGCCTGTCAGGTACTGCCGTGCTCCAAGCCGGAGCGACCAGAGCTATGCAGTCGCAGTACTGCAGATGAAAATACGTCTTCAACATCTATTCTACCGCTTACTCTGGAATGTTCTCCACCATAATCGCAAGTAGTACAACTGCTGTCATTCAAGTCTTGTATTTATGGGACTTTTTAATAAATTTTCTACATGTTTTTGCAATTTAAAGAAGCCTGCCATTTTTCTCTGCTGTTGACTTTTTTGAGGGTTGAGGAGCCCTGGCTAAGGCAGACTTGCCCTATAGCGGTCTTTGTACTTATATGAAAAGTAGCTACGTTGAAAAATAGATACAGTATCAGATGTGTCAGACTTAGGCTATGTCTACACAGCTAAAGTTAAAATACCGTCGAAATTATTCACCGCACCAGTTTTTTTACAGTGGTTTTTGCGCAAACAAACGCGGTCAGATTTTGAGGTGTAGATGGATTCTGTGGCTGTACCCTCCAAGAGGCAAGTTGGGCCATTTACTTAAGTAAGTACCCAAAAGAGGAATAATGGTCATAAAACTTAACATATTAAAAGTTTAAAAAAATATATACAGTCCTATGTGGCCCTAAACAAGGCTATTTAGCCCTTACCTACAAAAGTTACATAAAGGTAAATCACCCCGATAAGGGCACTCCTGTCAGCAGCCTGACCTTATTAAATACTGGCCCTACAAATTAACCCTATGGTCCCATCCCAAAATGTTTCGATCATCCAACCAAATTACAGTGATCGCATCGAAGACAGTATAGAGAGGGGGACCAATGAGGAGCCAAAAAGATGATAAATATTCAGTATAAATGACAGGAAAGAGCGAGTACCTGGTATGCTACCACCATACAGGAAAATCTTAGCTGATTTCAAATCAGATATAAGATAAATACTATGCAGTCTACCTACAAGATGTAGTTGTACTCGAGCATCATTAGGCCGTGTTCACACGGCTTATTCCCGTCGGATTTGTGAGCCGTATTGAGCTCACAAATCCGGCGTAAAATAAGGGGCGGGGCGGGGGCGGGGCCGAGCGCGGTGGGGGCGCTGCTCGCGGCCCCATAGACAATGCATTATCTACGGCGCGTACGCGCCGTAAATAATGTGCATGTCACTTTCTCCCCCCGCGGCGGATTCGCCGAGTGGGGAGGAGCGACGGATTCCACTGTTCTCTATGAGAGCAGTAGATTACCGTAATTGCTGCCGCGGATTGGCGCCGTACTGCAGCGCAAATCCGGCGCGCAGTACGGCGCCAATCCGCGGCAAAATAAGCCGTGTGAACGAGGCCTTACAGTTAAATCAGTCGTCCCTCACGCTGGCACACAGATAGGGTGAGGGATGGCTGATTTAACTCTAATGATGCTCGAGTACAACTACATGCAGGTAGACTGCATAGTATTTATCCTATATCTGATTATTTGACACCTGCTAAAATTCTCCTGTATGGTGGCAGCATACCAGGCACTCGTTCTTTCCTGACATTTATACAGAATATTTATCATCTTTTTGGCTCCTCATTGGTCCCCCTCTCTATACCGTCCCCTAATGCGATCACTGTAATTTGGTTGGATGATCGAAACATGTTGGGATGGGACCATAAGGTATATTTGTAGGGCCAGTATTTAATAGGGTCAGGCTGATGACAGGAGCACCCTTATCGGGGCGCATTTCCTGTATGTAATTTTTGGAGGTTACGGCTAAATAGCCTTGTTTAGGGCCACATAGGACTATATATATATTTTCAGATATTGTGGGTCCTTCCATACACCTTATATTTTTACAGGGTTCATATATAGTGAGATGTCGTGGGTTTTACTGTGTGCTCCTTTTTAAAAATTTTCTTTATTAATGGTTAAGTTTCATGACCATTATTCCTCTTTTGGGTAGTTATAGTTTTTCTTGGTCTAGAGGTATACTTTTTTCACCATTGCTAATATTTTGGGGTGATCTATAACCCATTTACTTCAGGCAGAACTTTATTAATACTGAAGAGGGCAGCAATCTAACTTCAAGCCCTGCAGTCCTCCACATCCCTGCACAAATTTGTGTCTGAGGATCACTGTACAATGTAATTTTTGCTGAGGATCTTGACAAAAATTGCAACACAAAATTGTACAGTGATCTCTGGCTCAAGGTGTATGCAGGAGAGGGTCTAAGGACCTGCAGAAATAAGGTCAAATGACTAGATCTTCAGGTTGTTAAAGGGGTATGCTAACCCCATACATTGATAGAACATCGATAGGATATGCCATCAATGTGTGATAGATGTGGGTTCCACCTCTTGGATCCTCACCTATTTCAGGAACAGTCTCAGTTCAGAACAGAGAGCAGGTCACGCTTGCATTAATTTCTATTGGAGTTCCAAGAACAGCCAGGTGGTGTGTTTAGCTGTGCTCAGAACTCTTATAGAAACAGAATGGAAAGAAGTGCATAAGCGCAACCTACTCTTCATTCTTAACAGAGTCTTGAGGTTATTTTTATCATCTGCTTCTTATCTTGAATGGACACTGCACAGCAGACAGTGTGCAAATACAAATAAGCTTTTTTTTGCCATCTCTAGAAAAACTCTGTATGGATTTATCTTCCCACAAATCAAATTCTACTGCACATGTCAGCTCTCAACTAGCTGTGAGACGATTATGCATGAGAATGAGAAGAGCATCGCTTGCGATCTTGCTCCTCATTCACTTCTGTAGGAGTTCAGAATATAGCCAAGTGTGTGTGCTCGGTAATACTTTGGAGCTCCCATAGACGTGAATGTAGCAGATGTCTGTAAGTTGAGCCCTCCTCATTCTCATTCATGGTTGGCTTGCAGCTAGCTGAGAGACGACCTGTGCAGAAGACTTTACTTTGTGGGAATATCCCTTTAAATTTGCACTGTGCATGCACAAATAAATAACATACCCAGCAGGGGCATCGCTAGGCTGATGCCTAGATGCTGCCCAAAACCTGGCCCAGACTGGAAATCTGCTGGGCCTCGTACACAAGTGAATCTCTTCAACAATAAGCGCTTCTGGAGACATTCATACAGTTGAAGATTAGGGAGGGTGAGGGAACCATCTCCTCCCTGCCCCACTATCAACTCCTGTACTCTACCTTAGCTTTTGCCACCTGGTAGTTGTGTCAAGACGCATGCAGTGTAATGTCAGATGCATGCGGCGTGATGACATCATGACACCTGCAACAGATGTGAAACAGAAAGACATTCTGTGGAGGAATGAGGAAATTTGAGTATTTTTTTATGTTGCCTATATACAGACCTACTTAGGGTTCACCTACATACCTACCTACTGGGGAACACCTACATATCTAGCTACTGAGAGGTCATCTTTACACCTACCTACTGGCAGCATCTCTATCCCTACCTACTGAGGGGTCACCTATCTAATGAGGGGGCACCTATATGCCTACCTTCTGGGGACTCTTAAATCCCTGCCTATTAAGGGGCACCTCTGTACTACCTACATGGGGCACTTGCACTACACTACTAGTTAGGGATATTTGGCTTTTGGTTGAAATCTCCGGAAGAACATAAAAATGTTTTAATTTTTTTTAAATGAACTAAATGAGAGCATCTCTTAACTTTAGAATCACATGTCCAACTGTTCAATGTTTAAGTACTTTTTTCACAACTTGCTGATCTCTATCAAGGACCTTGATGACAAAATTCACAACAGGTGTTTGGTCCCTGAATCAGTATATAACAGACGGTAGCATGTATGGTATATTTGCTCCAGGTACAGGACAGTATCTATGTGGAAAATTACTGATAGAAAAATATTTTTTTTATCTGTAAAATACATGCCACAATTCATGTGCTGCGAAAGATGCTTTGGGAACTCAGCCCTACAGTGAAAAATGTAACACAGATGGGTCGTTCCCCAGACGTTTTAGCAACGCCCACGATACCCATTGTAAACAGTAGCCCTCATGTTTACCGTTCCTGTCTAAAATCTAGATAGTGGAAGAATTTTGACAAATTTATGACACATGCTTTGATGAAGTGTGTCGCAAAATGGGCATACAGACGAGGTCACGTCCACTTTTTACTAATCTACACCCACCTGTATCGAGCAGTGTACAAAAAGTGTTTTAAGCCCATAATAAATGTGTCTGCAGGATGCTGCGCCAAAAATTTGCCATTTTGCTGCATTTTAGGACACTATTCTGGTGTAGCCACAATAGTATATGAGGGCCAGTTGCACAGCCTTTCCTGTTGCTGAGGCTCTAAAGGAAGAAGTCCGAAATAAAGAGACTTTCAGTTAAAAAAAATACTCTTTTAAACAATGTGGCTCCAGTTTTGATTCCTCTTTCATTCTCTGTCAGTATTTACTTACATGGCAGCACTGATGCTCCTAGTAATTATGGCATATCATCAGGACTACTATGCAAGTAAAGCATTGGCACTGGAGTGGCAGAGGATGTTGAGTATTGTGTTTCCACATTCTGCTTTTCACCTGCTGCCACCAGCTATGGTTTTAGCCACTAGACTACCTCTTTCATTTAGGGTCTTTGTTTTTGAAAGTGATTATGATGAAGGTAATATGTGGAGTGCTGCCTTTTAAAATGGGATGGTGTGTACTATACGTTGGTTTTTGGGCCATTTGTAATAGGGTCTGTTTTTCTTTTGAGGTCTGGTCTGGGGTCTGTATTTATTTTATGTTCTTGTCTGGACTCTCTATTTATCTGTGGGTCTGAACTGGGGTCTCTGTTTAAAGGGACTTTTTGAGGGCTTAATTTAAAATCATAAGCACTTGTATGGAAGCAGTTTCTGATATGGAAGCTTTTCCCATTAGAAATTTGCAAAATGAGAAGGGGGGGGGGGCACCTTTTCATTTTTTAACGTCAGGCTGCAGAAAGAATACATATAGAAAAATGTGGTTGATATATTTTATTAAAATAGCAAATAGAAACATTTGCGGTCTATACTCCAAAGGGTTAAAATATATTTTCTACAAAGCAGAATGCCTGTCATTACAAATTATGTGTTATCTGTATTCTGCAAGTTGATATAATTTCGTCGATTCCAAATAAGTAGGGTTTTTGCTGTTTTACTTGCACAAAAAATAGAAAAATATTTTCTTTTTTAAAATTTGCGCTGCAGCGTCATTTTCTGTGACCAATAACTTTTTGTACTTCCACCTATGGACCTAAGTGAGTGTCATGGAGCGTGCCGCAAAAGCCGCTCAGGGCTGCCGCCACTCCCGTTCTGCGCCACTCTGCCCTGCTGTATACTCACCCAGTCACACTCCTGCTTCCCATCCCTGCTCTGTTGAATACCAGCGCGTGTGCACCTGCTTCAAAAGGCACACGTGCGGCAGCTCTTCTAGATTTAAATGGCCAGCATGTCGGTAATTGGCTAATTGCCAGGCGCTGACCCTATATCTACTGGACTTCTCCCACACCCTCTGCCAGAGTATTGGTGTTCCTTACTGCGTTTTGAGATAGTGTAGGAGAGAGTTCTTGTCTATCCGTGTACCAATTATTCCTGCTATCGTTTCCTGATCACGGTGCCTTCCACCCTCCCTGACCTTACCGTTGTCCCTCACGATTCTGTACCATGCTTCACTCCAGCTGCCATCACAAGCATGTCACATCAGGGCTAGCAACCTAGTAGTTTCCTGCCGCAGCAAGTCCAACCCACTTTGTGGCGGGCTCTGGTGAATATCGGAGGCTATTTAGACTCTGCTTCCTGATGTGGTTTATACCATCTCTTGTGGTGGTTCAGCGAATCCACCTATATCCGTGACAGTGAGGATACATTTTTTGCAGGCTGAAGTATACTTTATAATGGCACCGTTTTGTGATAGATGCAACTTTTTTGATCACTTTTATATTAATTTTTAGGGGATGTGAAATAACCAAAAATGTTGGAATTCTGAATGGCGTATGGGTTTGAATATGTCATATTTTAATAGAGCAGAGTTTTACATATGCAACGTTACTAATTATGTGCAACCTTTTTATTATTTTTTTGTAGAGAGGCACTGTTTAAGGCCCCCATTTACATTAGGTGAAAATCACACGAACTCACCAATTTCTGTGTGGCCGCCTGTTTCCTCCCAAACAATTGATGTCTGTGAAGAAAAGGATTAGGCATACTGATTTCAATCATCGACCCTTAGGTTTATCTTTAATATAAGCCGCCCCAGAATATCAAAAAAGCAAAAGCATCTCCCTGGGAATAGGTCCTATAAATGAACATTTTTTTACGGGGCTTTTTGACCTTCCCTTTAAATAAATAGGACAATACTAACTTGTCTGATCCTTCTTTAACAAATAAAATAAAACAATTATCAGGGAAAAAAAACGGCACCAAATAATTTTTCCGACAAAGGACCCAAAATTTTTTATCAATCTAAACTGTTTTTTCTATATAAAAAACCCAATTATCCCACCCCCAGGTCAAAATCTGAAGTTAAAAAAGACAATCGTCTAAATTTCAATAGACAAAAGACATTTTTGAGGACAACCTTTACAAATATTGACAGAAATGTCCTGGGAAGAGAGAAAGGGATTTAAGGCTAAAAGGGATTTTAGATGCATGTAAAAATCTTCCTGATAAATGAGCAGACAATATTTTTTTTAAATAATCAGATATCTGCATTACAATGCTGGCCAGGCTGATTTTCCACATTATTTTTTAATCAAGCAAGATTTCCTGAGTAGTGATGAGTGATTATGTTGACTATCGTCATCGTTTCGATAGTCGTAGGGATTTATTAACATTTTCGATAGTCATAACCGATTATCGCCTTTTGACCTTTAAAAGTCTTGGGAAAGGGACAACACCTTCATTATTCACCCAAACAAGGCGGGAGAACTGAAATTAACATCCAAAAAAGTCAAATGAATACGTGCTACATTTTGGGCAACACCTTAGGTTTTTAAAAGCCACAGAAAAAAAATCACACACCATTCACTTTTCCTGCTTTGACCACATTCCCAAAAATTTAAAAAAGTGCCAGAAGGCAGTTATTTAACCATCTTTTACTTGAACTGGAATTGAAACCTGTCCGGGAAGCAGCAGAGCCCCAAACCCTGCTGACACTATTCTCGTAGTATGAGCTATTGTAACAGTTTGGCGGTTCAGTTTCTGTGCGACACTTTTCTTTAGTAAGAGCTAGTGTACATTTTGGGGGGTGTCAGGCTTTGTCTGACATATTCTCTGTAGTTAAGCTAGTGTACAGTTTGGCGGTGTCAGGCTTCTGTGTGACATTTTTCTTGTATAGAGTTTGTGTACATTTTTGGGCGGTGTCATGTTCCTGGCTAGCACATTCCTGACCCCAGATTAAAAAGTGCCGGAAAAAGGAGTCTTTAAACCACCATTTTAGTTTCACTGGACAAGTCTATATCTGCCCTGGACCCAATGCCCCCGGGGCCCGGATTAAGTGGGTGCAGTAGGCCCAGGTGGCGTCCGCATCTATTAAAAACGCGGTTAAAAATCCCCTGATGACGCAAAAAACAAAACGTGTCGAAGCAGAGTGGGAAGCGGAAGTGTGAGAACTCCAGCCTTCCTCTACACAGTCAAGACAGGGGGTACGCTTGCCCCCCATGAGTGGGACCAATTGAGCTTCATTTGGGAAAATACGGGGGTTTAACCCCTGTTACCCCCGGGTGCCCTTTTTCTTTCATTCTTTTTTTTATTTTACTAAACGTGCGGGGGATTGTCTCTGTCTTTGTTCTTTTCCCCGGGCTCCCATCCCCCATGTCCCTGAAAACCCTACATCTGGTTAGTCTTCCGTACCTCCCTTGACAAATTCGGGGGAATTTTTTTTTTACCAGCTATTTTGTACATGCAAGTTTTTTATAGTTTAAGTCAGAAAACCCCTTTTTTAAAAAATGGGATGGAATTCCACCATGCTTTGTTTCCTTTTTTTTAATTGTTTTAAAAATGGGTTGTCTAAAATTACGGGGATTGATAGCTATGTCAAAGATCTTGAAAAAACAAGTCATTTTTGAAATAGTGTCCTTTAACAGTATCCCCCTTTCCTGTTTTGACCACCATACCCTTGAGCAACTCTTGAAAATTTGTGAAAAAAAACAAATGCGTTAAAAAAACTTTTTTTTATATGCACCTGTAGTATAGCGCATGCCACAAAAACCCCCAAAAATTTCAAAACAACCCATGAGCCCCTTTTGACTTGTAAAGAACAAATTTCTATTAGAAACAACATTTTTTAGAATAGGACCTGTAGTAGCTGCATTTCAAAGCAGCATGACCCAAAAAATTATAAAAAGACTTCTCACCACTGTTAAAAAAATTGTGAGGGAGAAATGCCACTTAAAAGCCACTTTTTCTGTTCCAAAGGACCATGTTTATTGCTTTATCTCACAAAAACATGACCCCAAAAAAAAAAATTTTTCTTTCTCAGCCACTTTTAAAAATTGTGAGGGAAAATGCTTTTTTAAAAAGCCACATTTTTTTTCCAAAAGGGACCACGATTATTGCGAATCCACACACCATGCCAAAAAAAATTTATAAAAATACTTCTCACCACTTTTAAAAAATTGTAGGCAACACCCCCCCAAAACCTTTGACAATGCGAAAAATTCTAAAGAGAAGTGGAAAATGGAATAGGGTTTTGTCACAAACCTTGGTGTCTTTTTACATCCCTCCAGAAAAACCCACAAAAAAAATGTTGGGAATGAAATAAAAATTGCGGGAAAAAAAGACTTTTTTAAAAATGTTTTTAAAGAGACCATTTCTGTTTTGGAGAGGAAGGGGAAGTAACCACAATAATCGGGAACCCTCGCAATTGGGGCCCAACATCATTAGAGATCCATGCCGATTCATCTTGATGAAAGCAAACGATCCACTTATTGTGGAAAAGCCGGATCGTTTTCTGTAATGACTCCCCGGCGTGCTAAAGGTCCGCTCAATATGACGCTGGCTGTGGGCAGGACAACCCTCTTGGCGGGGCGACCACCGGGCCATTCGTCCATTTTTGGAACCCAAAAGTCAAAATTGGGCCCGGAACACATACAAAAACATGGGTTTTTGAGACCAGATATCGTGCACCTGATTTTTAAGCTGGTCTCGGGGTTTTTGTATGTTCCCTGCATTGCATGGTTTGGGGAGGTGGTAAATAAAGATTCCCAGAGGTCACCCATTGGCTTGCCACCTCTCTGCTGCTGCTGGGCCGCTCGGCTATTTGGCATCTACTGGTCACGTCGCGGGCGTTTTTCCCCCGTGAAATTTGAAGAAGGAAAGCGACGCAACAGATTCCCCAGTTGATAATTAGAAAGGGTCTCCTTTTTCCTGCATTTTACTCTCTATTGGGTGGGGAAGGAAAGTGCTGGTTTAGTTTTGCCCCCGGGATGGGGAGGGTGGCCACCCAGTAACGTTGTTCATTTGAGGGCCTTAATGCGAGATCATGTTGGAGGAAATGGAGATCCAAGCACTCATTGAGAGATGGAGCCTTGATTTCCCAACCCCTTGGGGTGGGGGGCACTACAAAGCATCTTCCTCATTTCCCCTCCGCCTCAAATTCGCGCCAACCTTTTCCAAGGCAGGGACGTCGAAAACACGTGTCTAGGAATACCGTTTCCCTCCCCCTCCCCCGGTTCCTCCGGCCCCGGCTTTCAACACACCCCTGATTTGCCTCAGATGATGCACCCGGAGCGGCGCCCCCTTGCACTACCCTGGACCCCAACCCAAACGCTTAATTGAAGCCATAAAATTGTGAAACTGCCCGGCCTTGTAAATTCGACAGAGAGAAAGTCCCTTTTTGGGGGCGCATCTTGCCCCCCCATCTCCTCCTTTTCCGTCGCTACAGGAAACCTGATGTTTCAGGGGGCCAACATCTTTTTCCAGAACTAAGATACCACAATTCTCGCTGACAAGGGCATCTCCGCCACGACCATTTTGGTGGGGTCTTCAAAACTGGCAAAGGGTTTTGGCAAGCTCTTTCAAACCTTCCTTTCCACTCCCCCGGTTGGCTTAACACCCCGGGGCCCCCGCCCCCCGCCTTGTCCAGGGCCCCATGTGTCCAAACTTCGTACGGGGGGGGGGGTAAATGGATTGGGGGGGGGGGGGGGGGTTTTGGGGGGTGTGGGGGGGGGGGGGGGGGGGGGGGGGGGGGGGGGGGGGGGGGGGGGGGGGGGGGGTTAGGGGGGGGGGGGGGGGGTGGGGGGGGAGGTAAAAGGGGGGGGGGGGGGGGGGGGGGGGGGGGGGGGGGGGGGGGGGGGGGGGGGGGGGTTTAAGGGGGGGGGGGGGGGGGGGTGGGGGGGGGGGGGGGGGGGGGGGGGGGGGGGGGGGGGGGTGGAAAGGGGGGGGGGTGGGGGGGGAATGTGGGGGGGGGGGGGGGGGGGGGGGGGGGGGGGGGGGGGGTTTTTGAAAATAAGGGTTTTTTTTTTAAAATTTTTTTTTCCGGGTTCAGTGTGGGGGGGTTTTTTTTTCCCCCCCTTTTTTTTAAAAAATTTGTTTTTTCCCCCCCCTTGTGGGGGGGGTTTTGTCACCCGCCACGTCGGTTTTTTGGGGGGTGTTGGGGTGTGTGGGGGGTTGGTTATTTCCCCGTTTGGGTTTTTGGGGCCGTTGGGTTTGGGGGGGTTTTTTTGTTCCCTCCTTTTTTTGGGGGCCCCGGGGGGGGCCCCACACCCCCGGCACCCCCCCCCCATTTTTTTTTTAAAATTACCCTTTTTTGTTTTTTTTTTTTCTGGTTGTTTTTTTTTTTTGGGGTTTTTTGTTTTTGTGGGGGCCCTTTTTTTTGGGTCCTGTGGCACTTTTTGGGGGGGGGGTTGGTGGGTTGTGTAAGGGGGTTTTTTTCCCCCCCCTTTTCGTTTTTTTGGGGTTTTTGGGTTAATGTTTTTCCCCCAAACCGGGACAAAGGGGGGGCGCGACGGGCCGCTGTACGGTGTCCCGGGTCATCAAACTGGGGAGAAAAGGGTTTTAGGAGGGGTCTTGGTGGTGCGGGGGACTCGGGCACGGTGGAGGCTGAAGCGGGGCGATCCCTGATCATGACTTTGAGGGGACATGGGCACGGGGGGGAACGCTTGGTGGGGGGGAAAAGGGGAGGCGGAGCAGAGGGTGTGACAGTGGTGGAGGCCCGGCGTCGGTCTGGCCTTTTTTGGCCAAGGTTTTGCCTCCATTTAAAACTCATGCTTTCGCTGCATGGAAAACATTTGGTGGTGGTTAACCACCTAAGGTTTTGCCTTTTATTTTAAGGTTTACGGCAAAGGCGGCTATGACATGCGGGGAAATCAGAGGCTTGCTCAAAGAAGGCCCGGTTTGGGGGGCCCTGACCTTTTGGGGCATAAGGGAGGAGGGGGGTTTGCGTGCCCGGGGCGGCGGGAATATATCATGGATTTTGCGCCCCGCCCCTCCCTTTTTTGTGGTGGGCCCGTTTTGACCCCAACCCCAGCTTCCTCCTCTTCCCACTGATAACGCTCGCAAGCAAATCTGCGGAAAAGACCAGGATGGATCCGCAATTCATAAACACTCTCAAACAGGTGACTTGGTCGTCCTGACAATTGCATCCAGAAGCCGGGGCACAACAAGGGGCACTGCAAGGGTTGAAACCCGCCCAAATTTTTGCCATTTAAACCGGCTTCCTTCTCCCCTTTGAGGGCATCAAACGGGCGTCAAGCAGACTAAATCTCCCTTTTGATCTTTTAACATGCCTTCTGACCCCAACCCCGCATTTTTCATAAAAAGAGTTTTTCGAAAATGGATTATCCCATGGTGGGTACAAAAGTTGCATTTGGGCTGCCTTCGCTTCATGTTGGACGGATGACGATGAGCTGATGAACATTTGGCCGGGGGGGGGGGAGGACGAGGAGGTAAGACTGCTGGTGCAGGGTTCATTAACCCCTTAAGGACAGATTGCGACGCTGTTTTATTACGGGGGCCACCCAGCGAGACAGGCCCGACGGTTCCCGCAAACCGATATCCCTGGAAGCGTTTGTTGCCACACTGGAAGGGGGCACCCTTTTCCCGGTACCTCACCCCATGGCACCCCCCCCCTTTTCTCGCTTCCACCTGAATTTTTTTTGCTCCTGTTAAGAAAAAAAAAATTTGAGAAGGATGGAAAGTTTTTTGGAAAGTCTATTATTAAAAAACGGGAAATCACAGCTATTTTCAAAACCCCTAACAAAACAAAATTGCTGGATTCAAATTTTAAAAAATCTTGGCGGGGAAAAAATCAAAAAACACGTTTTCTGTTATTTTTCGTTGATACAAATTGTTTTTGGTACCTTTCAATTCACCTGTGGTTGACTATAAAATTCTGATAAGATATAAGTGCACGCTATTGAAGAACAAAGTTGAAATGCGCCAAATCAAAAAAACGTTTGTTATAGATTTGGTGATACAAGGATTTTTTGGCACCTTTCAATTTAACCGTGGTGACATAAAATTGGGTTTAAAAAATTAAATGCAAAGCTATCTAAGAACAAAGCTGCATGCGCCCCAAAATCAAAAAACACGACTGTTAAGATTCGGGGCAAACAAGGTTTTTTTGGCACCTTTTAAATTTCCCTGTGGGGACTAAAAATTGCTGTATAATATAATGCAATGCTAAGAAAGAACAAAGCGGGGGTGCCCAAAGTCAAAAAACATGTATTGTTTTAGATTTGGAGAACAAGGGAATTTTGGACCTTTTTAATTCACCTTGGTATATAAAATTGCTGTATGATATAAGTGCACCCCTACTGAATGAAAAAGCTGCAGTGCGCCAAAACAAAAACCTATTGATTTAAAAATTTGGGCGATCAAGGTTTTTTTGGCACCTTTTTAAACACCTGGGGGTTTATAAAAAAATTTCTGTAAAGATTTTAAGTGCCCTATCTGAAGAACAACTGCAGTGCGCCCAAAACAAAAAAAAATTATCTGTTATAATTTCGGAGATCAAAAAAATTTTTGGGACCTTTCAATCCCTTGGTGACTATAAAAATTGCTGATAAATTTAAAGTCAAAGCTATCTGAATGAACAAAGCTGCAGTGCGCCAAAGTCAAAAAACACGTAGTTATAGTTCGGATGATACAAGGTATTTTTTTGGGACCTTTCAATTCACCTGTGGGGCTATAAAAAATTTCTGTATAAGAATAAGTGCACGCTATTGGAACAAAGTGCAGTGCCCAAAGTCAAAAAACACTATCTTTATAGATTCGGATGATACAAGGTAATTTTTGGACCTTTTTAAATTACCTGTGGTGACTTTAAAAATTGCTGTATAAAATATAATGCCCTATCTGAATAACAAAGGGTGCAGTGCGCATAATCAAAAACACGTACTGTTTAATAGATTCCCTGATACAAGGTATTTTTGGCACCTTTCAATTCACCTTGGTGACATAAAATTGCGTAAAGTATAAGTGCACGCTATCTAATGAACAAAGCTGTAGTACGCCAAAGTCAAAAAACCGATCGTTATAGATTCGGGTATACAAGGGTTTTTGGGACCTTTTAATTCACCTGTGGTGACTATAAAATTTCTGTATAAATATAATGCACCCATCTGAATGAACAAATGCAGTGCGCCAAAGTCAAAAAAAAATGTATCTGTTTTAGATTTGGATGATACAAGGGAAAATTTTTGGCACCTTTCAATTCACCTGTGGGGGACTAAAAATTTGCTGTTAAGATATAAGTGCACGCTATCTGAATGAACAAACTGCAGTGCCCAAAGGGCAAAAAAAACTATTGTTAAATTCGGATGATACAGGTATTTTTTGGGACCTTTTAATTTCACCTGTGTGACTATAAAAAGCTGTATAAATTTTAATGCACGCTATCTTAATGAACAAGCTGCAGGCGCCAAAATCAAAAAACACTTAACTGTTTAGTTCGGATGATACAATATTTTTTGGGACCTTTCAAATTCACCCGTGGTGACTATAAAATTGCTGTATAAGTATAAGTGCACGCTATCGAATGAAAAAGGGCAGTGCGTAAGCAAAAAACATACTTTTTAGATTCCCCATGATACAAGGTATTTTTTGGACCTTTCAATTCACCTGTGGTGACTTTAAAAATTGTGTATAGATTTAATGCACCTACTGAAGAAAAAAAGCTGTAGACGCCAAAGTCAAAAAACACGTATTGATGATTCGGATGACACAGGGTTTTTTGGCACCTTTTAAATTACCTGTGGTGACATAAAAAATTTCTTAAAGATAAAGTGCACGCTATCTGAATAAAAAACTGCAATGCCCAAAGTCAAAAAACCTGTATCGTTTTTAGTTCGGTGATAAAGGTTTTTGGCACCTTTTAATTCACCTTGGTGACTATAAAAATTTCTGTATTAGATATAAGTGCACGCTACTGAAGAACAAAGCTCAATGGCCAAAATCAAAAAAAACCCTATCTGTTATAGATTCGGTGATACAAAGGGATTTTTGGGGACCTTTCAATTTTACCTGTGGTGACTTAAAATTTTTCCCGTAAAAGAAAAAAGTCAAATACTCAATGAACAAATCTGAACGGCAAAAAATGAAAAAACACGACTGTTATAGATTCGGATGATACAAAGGGATTTTTGGCACCTTTTTAATTCACCTGTGGTGACTATAAAATTCTGTATAAGAAAAGTGCACGCTTCCCAATTAACAGAGTGCATGCGCATTTAAATCAAAAAAACGTATCTGTTTAATTCCCATAAACAAGGAATTTTTTTTGGGACCCTTTTTAAACCCTGTGGTGACTATAAAATTGCTGTAAAGATATAATCCGCTTTGAATGAACAAAGCTTATACGCCAAAGTCAAAAAACACGTCTGTTATAGATTCGGATGAACAAAAGGTTTTTGGCACTTTTTCAATTCACCTGGGTGACTTTAAAAAAAGGCTGTAAAGAATAAAAGGGACGCTTTTGAATAACAAACGCAAAGCGCCAAAGTAAAAAACCTGTACTGTTTAGATTTTGGGTGATACAAGGTATTTTTTTCACCTTTCAAAATTTACCGTGGTGACTATAAAATTGCGTATTAGTAAAGTGCCGCTATCTGAATGAACAAAGCTGCAATGCGCCAAATACAAAAAAAAACGTATCTGTTAAAGATTCGATGATACAAAGGGATTTTTGGCAACCCCTTTTAAATTTTACCCGTGGTGACTATAAAATTGCTGTAAAGATATAATGCAAGCAAACCAATGAACAAACGAGGGGAAAAAATGCAAAAAACAGTATTGTTATAGATTCGATGATACAAGGGATTTTTGGACCTATCACCTGGGTTTACTAAAAGATTTCGGATTCAATTTAAATGCAAGGTGGATATATCAACAATGGTTTGGAAGGGAAAAAAGAAAAAAAACCCTATCTGAAATGTTACTGAAAAAAAACTGGGGTTTTTTCACCTAAAAAAGAACCGCATTAACAGAAATGATTGTATCCTAATATAAGTTCACACTGCCCAATATCCCGGAAACTTTCAAAAGCAAAAAATGTTAATAATGAAGATATTGGCAGTGCAAAAACTACACTAATCTTGGGGAACTTTATCCCGTGTCCTTTTTAGAGCTTTTCTGTGTTCGCCCACGGGCCCCCCCCCCCCCTCCCCCCCCCCCGTGACTTTTTTAGCGATAGATGTCTTTAAATTTTCTAACTACCTAAAAATTTTCCCAAATTCCCAATCTAACTAACATAATATAGAGGGTTTTCTGTTGAAAAATAGTATGATTTCGCTGAGTGTTTGGAGACTGCAGACGCACGTCCAAATAATGAAGCTGAGGAGAATGAGGGAGAACGGGAAAGGGGTGTTCTAGTTTAAACGAGGCATGGATTTTTAGCCCAAAAACAACCATAAATCCCTCATGATCGCACAACATCTCACCCTGCCTATTCTGTAAGCTGATTGGGTGGCCCCCCAAAAAGTCGGAAGCGCCCCAAAATGGCGTGATATTAATAATTTTTGCGCAAATTTTTTAAATAAAATTATGCGTATCAAAAAATCCCATTACCATAAAAAACCCCTCCCATTTCAACTTTGTCAAAAAAAATTTCCCCAACCATTCCTGAACATCGAAACCCAAAATAACAGAAGTCGTTTTTGGTTTGGGTTGTTTAAAAATGACTTTTTAAAGTTTACAAGCTTAAGTTGCAGCTTTTTCATGGTACTTTAGAAAATTTTTGGGGGCTACTGTTAAGGGAAAAAAACCATGTTGTTGCCCCACAATAAAGCTGCCATTCCCAATTTTATTCCCCTTCTTTTAGATATTGTCAAACCTATTCTGTTGACAATATAAATGTCCCAAAACGGGAAAAACACCTTTAAATTTTTTAAATAATTCATGCAAAGCGAGAAAACAATTCACTGAGGAAGACATTTTGGGGCCTTTAACCATTTCCCCACACTTTTATACAGTTGAAACCCAAATTTAATTATACAAATAAGAGAAAACTGCTGTTTTTTTTCAAAATCTGACATCAAATCAAATAAACCCTACCTTTTTATGTTAGGATTAAATTTTTTAAGGCATGTTTTTACTTTCTGTAAAATCAAAGGGCCAAAACATTTCATTTTATTTAGTAGCATTGCCCTTAAACTGTAGACTTGGGTCAAATATTTTGTATATCCCCACAAGCTTTTTACAATATTTGGGAGGGAAATTTGGGGCCCTTTTCCTGACAGAATGGGTAAATGACCAGTTTTTTGGTCGCCTTGCTCGCACCTGCCTTTTCCTTTTCCCCCTAAATTTTTTAATAGGATGAGATCAGGGTTTTTAAGGCCACTTCAAAAAATTGACTTGGTTTTTTTTAAGCACTGTGAAACCCAGTCGGGCAGTATGTTTTGGGGTCATTGCCCAATTTGGAAGAACCATTTCCCCCCATGCTTTAACTTCCTGGCTGATTTTTGAGAGGTTAATTAAAGTATTGCCCGAAAACCTTTTTTTCCCCCATAAAGTTTCCATCAAATTTTAGTTTTTCAACCTTTTCCCTCCTGAAAAAAAAAACGCCCATGATTAAACAATTGGGGAGG
Organism: Phyllomedusa bahiana; assembly: GCA_025379985.1. NCBI lineage: Eukaryota > Metazoa > Chordata > Amphibia > Anura > Hylidae > Phyllomedusa > Phyllomedusa bahiana. Next base: position 21,467 of record JAODAL010032372.1, read on the forward strand.
GTTTCTTTAGGTTTTAACCCCCCTTCTCCTTTTTCCCCCTCCAAATGTAACAATGGTCTTTTTGGCTAAACATTTCAATTTTGTTTTTGCCCGACCACGGGGACAGGTTTTTTTTCCCTTGTGGAAATTGCAATCTTTAAACCCTGGTTTTTATAGTATTTTTCGGAGGAAGGGCTTTCAGTTTCTTTTTTTGAAAAGGACCCGTTTCACTAGGGGAACTGCCCACAAAAAAAAAAGTTTAAAATTTAAATCATGTAAAATTTGAAAAAGATAGATAAACAGAGATGGAAAGAACAAAAGGAAAAAATTAGTAAAGAAGAGTCTAACAATAAAGACCATATTGAAGCAAATTACATAAATTAAATCTTAATGTCCCCTTAATAACACAGTGGACAATATCCCTGCCAGGTATGTCCCCAGTAATATTGCACATAAAAAATGAGAAATATGAAAAGTCTTTCAAGAGAACAGAAAACTGCCCTTTGAAAAAGTCATCATTCGTCTTTCAGCCATTAAATGCCCTAGATCACAATAAAATTAATAATTTTTGCTTTTCCCACCCGGGGCTTCAGAAAACCCTTTACTGCCCCAACCCCTAAATATTGCTTTGTAATTCCCTGATGTTATTCCTCTATAGTACTGTCCCTGTTTATAGCTTAGTTTTGGGGGTGGGGACATCAATATTTTTTTTAAATTTCTTTTTTGTTTTGGCTAAAAAGAGTAAAACCGTGCCCAAAATTTTCCCAAAATGTTTCTTTAAACCTTCAAAAAAGCCCTTATAATGGAAAAAAAGTTGTCCAAAGCCCTTTCCCGTTTTAGTCTTTTTGGCCACCCAAATTTTTCCTACTTTCCCCAAAATGAAAGTCTAATTTCCCCTTAAAAGTTGCAAAAAAAGGGCCTTGGTTTGCAAAATTTTAGGGTGAAAACTGTTATTGGGCAACATTTGATACTCCATATGATGTCACAAAAAATTCCCCTCTTCTTGTTAAAAAAAACTAAAAAAACAATGTTGAAAAAAATTTTTTTTGGGCTTAAAATGCCTCCCCCAGAATAAGGATTAAAAATCCACATCCCAAAGCCCGGAAAATACTGGGGACGGGATTTTTTGATTTGTAATTAAAAATATTTCCTTCTTTAAAGCCCCCTTTTGGCTAAATTTTCATCCCTTGTTAGGGGGTTTAATTTTTAAATTTAAAACCAAATTTACATACATTAGTTTTTGTATCACTTATTGAAAAGCACAAGAGACTACATATTTTAATTCAGTTAGTCCTATAAGATCCTAACATATCCCAGCTAACCATATGCTAAATAAAAGTTTAGCATACGTTTAGTTTTGGATACAGGGGTTCAAACCAAACTTATTGAAATAAAAAGTAAAAAGTTTTTGACAACGTTTGGGCCCTTTTAAAGTCTACAGGTATGTTAGCATATATATCAGATGATTTTGGAATGTATATAAAATTTTTTCCACCAAAAAAGTGGGGATTTCACCTTTGATGAAACACTGTATCAATTTGCAATGGATCTTTTTCCTAAAATAAAATAATACTTTAAGGGAAGTTGTCATGTTAAAAAAGCAGTCCAATCTGCTAACGGTGTGCTTTAAAACAGGAGGAGGTAAGCGGGTTTCCCCATACATCCCTTGGTGGGAATGGTTCGAAAGGGACTAGTTATTTATTAATTTAAAACTCTGCTAATTCTTGGCATGGGATTGTAGGGGCACCCCTAGTCGGGGTTGACGGGGAAGTAAAAGGGGGTTTTTGTCTAAATACTTTTGATTCATCTTATCAGTTGTGTTTTTTGGTTTTCATTTTTGAATTCGGGGGCGTGTTTAGGGCTTGAACTAGGCTGAAAGTAAAAGGGGGGGGGGTATTTTCTTGCCCCCCCCCCCCCCCCCCCCCCCAACCGTCCAGCCTATCTAAAGTTGAAAAGGTCTGAAAGCTTTTACGAATGGGGAGTATGCAACCCAAAAAGAGGGGATATCTCTAAATTAGGTGTAAACTTTTAAAAAGGGACCCCATATTGCAAATTTGATTTGGGTTTTTGAAAGGATTTAACATGAAAAGCAACCCTTGTAGTGAAAAAAAACCGTTTTTAATTTTTTAAACCTTTTAACCCCCGAATGAACAGTTTTATACAAAAAAAAAGCAAAAGTCCTACTGAAATCTTTTCCAAAAATTTTAAAGAATATAAATTTCTGCCAGTTTAATGAGCTCTTAAATATGGTTCCTGCATATTGTACATTTTCCATGTGATTTGTTTCCTTTAATTTAAATTATAAACTTAAAGGGAAACTTTTAAATGGGGTTTGTGCCCCCCTTGTTGAAGGCAGCAGAACAGTGAAGACCGGCTTTTTCCCCAGCACTGTTTTTCCCTTTATCGTAAGGTGCAGCGGGTTTTAGAGCTTTTTCCCCCTAAAAAATCTTATTCATGAAGGTTTTAAGTCCCCCCCCAAAAGGGCAAGCCCCGCCCATTGACATTTATTCAAAAGTTTCTACCATTCAAAGAAATTGGGTTTTGTAAATTTTGGGGTGGGGGGGGCCTGGGCCTCCCGATTGGGCCCGGGTTTGAAAAAAACTGACACTCTGAAGGATTTCTTGTTGACTTTTTTGGGCCTGAAAAACGCAGATTTGAGCATTAAATCCCACAAAAACTACAGAAACTTACAGAATAAGGGACACAGCATTTAAACAGATGCCTGACACTCCCTTGTTCTGCCCCTCAGAAGGGGGAAAAAAAATATGTGACAGGTTCTTTTTAAAGGTCAAAAGTTTAACAATTTTTACCATATTTCCATCAGCTGAGTTGTAAGGCAATGGTTCTCTGATTTCAGTATAATAGGAACTGGTTTAGAAAACCCCCACAAAAATTTTGACAAATTAACAAAAAAAAATTTAAACAAAAAGTTAAATTTGAAACAAAAAAAAATCGGAATCTTATGGGTGGAAAATTTTTAGATTGTTTACAAAAAATAAATATTTTTTTTAAAGAAAAACACAATTTATGGATGACAGTGAAGTGCTTATATAGCCCCTATGCATTTGTACACATTTCACCTATTTTATGACCATCCTGCCAAAGGAAAATTTTTAAAATTTTAAATTTAGAAACAGTCTATTCACAGGTAAAATATTTGATTAAATACTATTGGATTACCTAACCCCTTTTTTTTTTTATATGCGAAAAAGGGGAAGGAAAATGCATGATTAAAAAAGTATCAAAAATTTCTAAAAAATGTTTAACTTTGGTATTTCCATTATAAAAATTTGAAATAAATAAAAATGTCCCGAACTGCAGATAAAAACAAGGGACATTATAACATTTTAAATACTTGTACAATGCAAACTATAAATATTTCATCAAGATAGCTTATTTAATTTCAACACTGATAGGATTATTTAAAAAAAAAAAAAAAAAACATGATTATCATCTATAAGACACAGTTTTCCCTTCATCCCAAAAACCATAGTTTCCCCAAATAGATTTGTAGATTCGGGCTCCTTAATCTGGATAAATAACGGGCCCTGCTTTGGTGGGAATTATTTTAAACCCAGCAAAAAAATTCATTGCCATTGCAGAAAAAATTCAATTAAATAGGTTTTGGAAAAGAATTAAAACATCAGCTTTGCTTGCAGTGTTTGGTTTATTTTTGTCGGGAAAAATATGCCAAATAAAGCGGGTCATGTAGCAGCGAAATGAAGAAAATCACAGGGGTACCTTTTTATTTTGGGCCCACTGGAGATGGGAGACAAAAATATGTAGTAATTATAAATTTTTTGGAAATTTGGGTTCTGAGTTTACAGGATTTCGAAGAAAGAGAATTCCCCCAAAAAGGGGCTTTGAATCACGGGAAACCCCAGCTAGAGTCATTCCAACAGTAATGTAATACATTCAGTGAATTGATGGGAAAAACATTGATTCCAGTATTCAAGGATAAACTATTTCAGTATTCAAGGATAAAAGCGAAGGGGTTCCCAATGTAGGTTAACTAAACTTAATCCTTTCTTAAAGAAGATATACACTAGTTTACATTTCCCCAACCCCAAAAACCTTTTAAAAAGGATTTTTTACTACAAACATCATATCTGTATTTATTGGGGGCAGTAAAAAAAAGGGAATCTTTCAGGTGTCAATAGGTTTCCCCGTGTCTTCCTGGTCTCTTATCAGGTTTTGGGATTTCCCGGGATTTTTTTGCCCCGGGGTGATCTTTGATAAATTTTTGGGGCCCGCAGGGTTGGGGTGCCCATGTACAAATTTTAGGGGTGTTATGGAATTTTGACACTGGGGGTGGGATAACCAGGGGTTGGGATTAGGGAGGGACAGAAAGAAATAATTAAGTAGGAGAGAAAAGTGGATGGGTTTTTGGGAAAATTGGTTTTTTTGGGGGCTATTCACTACAAATAGCGGGGATCTTGTTTTTTAATATGCCTGTTGGGAAAAAGGGTTTTGGCAAAACTAGTAAAATTCTGTACTATGAAATGGCACGGTAAAATTTTTGCAGTCACCTTTTAAAATTTTATTCCCCTGACGATAAAAGGTGTATTGACTTTTAAAATTTCATCAAAAACCACATATCCCCGGAAAAATACCACCATACATAAACCTCCACCACCACATGCATATTTTAAAAATCAATTACTTGCTATCTGTCAGTGTTTAAAAGGGTTTCCCCCACAAAGAAAAAAAATGACTGGGAGAAATATCACCAACATTACCCAAACCCCAAAGTGAAGAATAACAAAAGACTTTTTAATATACATGTGGTGGGGGATTTCTTGGGTTAAAGTAAGGAGGGGGAAAAATTTAGTCCTTTTGGTTTGGGGGTTTTTTATACATTTATAATTTTTGCCCGCCATTTTTCTTTCCCAAGGGCTATTCACTACAGGTTTTTCAAGTATTTTGATGTTTAATATCATTGGTGGGGCAATACATAGGGGGAAAAATGGTGGCAAAAAAAAAAAATTTCTTTTTGGGGGCCTAATTTTTGGGATGTAAAGTTTGTTGTGGGGTTTTGAAATTGGGTGGAGTTGTAATAGGGGTTTTGTAAGGGGAACAGAGGGGCCATTGAAAAATTTAATTAAGGGGGGGACAGGAAGAAAAAATTTCATGGGGGAAAACTTGTAATTTTTCTGTAGTTTCACATGGCAATTTCTGGGTCGCCAAATAAAAATTTGAAGAAAGCAAAAGATGTTTGGGGTTTGGATCAATTCAGCAAAGTGCCCCCCCAGACCCAAATGACGGATTTTTACTTTCTGTAATTTTTAGGGGGCGTATTTATAAAAATGGGTTTTCACCAGTCAGGGGTTTTTTACTTACAAGGGTTGCTTTGGGGCCCGAGAGTGAGGTGACTATCTCAGCTTTTCCAACATGAGAACTGACCATTCCGGAGATCTGGAGGCTTTTAAAAACCACTCTCTCCCATGCCCAAAACCCCCAGGGAAAGAAAGATGTTTCCCCTTTTTTTGTAGGGACACACCCCCTACTGGGGGAAAAAATAAACCCTTTTTTTTAAAATCAAGCCAGAGAGACAGCTCAGAACCCCGCAAAAACCGGGGGTTAAATTAAAAAAAAACCCCTTAAAAGGGATAACAGTTTTAATACCTGAAATGGAATGCTAGGGAAAAAAAAATTTAAAGGGTTCCCCTCTATGAATTTGCATGCCTACACAATTTTCTGAAATTTAAAAACCCAAAAACAAAGACCACATTACTACAATATAATGACCACAAAATGGGAGATACCATTGTACACAGGCTCTGCAGACTGTATATTTTCCACCATGCGTGACCAATAGTGGGGAATAGCAGTGTCACAGGGACAGAGACTGTTTATTACAGCCCCTACTTTTGGCCATTAAATGATAGCAGTGGGACACAGACCCCTACAGCCCAAAAATGATTACAGTGCAGTTACATTTTTGGCTCCTTTGGGGATTTTTTCCCCCTTTTTTCTGCTTTTGGTTTAAAGGGCGACTTCTCCCTTTGGTACTAGGTAAAAACCCCCCCAGATAGGAATTTTAGGGCCCGGGGGGTTGGGGAGGGGGGTAGGGGAAAGGGTTGGGAGGCCCCCACAAAAGGGAGGCCCGGGACCGATAGGGCCCCGTTTTGGGGAGGTCATAGGGAGGGGAAGTAGATTGGCCTTAAAAAAGGGAATTAAAAAAAAGACACAGGTAGGTTAGTAGCAGGCCCAGGGGAGATAAACCCCCGTTAGGTAGGGTAAAGGGCCCCAAAGGGAGATTGGGAGGAGTAGGTATGCCCCAGGTAGCTAGGTAGGCTGTAGGCTTTAACGTAGGTAGGTAGGGTTGGGCCCTTTTGTAAAAAAAAAAAAAATACTTTAAACTCACCTTCCCCCTCCCACCCCCCTCTGACACATCATGGAAAAGGGTTTAGCCTCTTGGCACTTTTTGGCCAAAAGGCTTAAGCTTAAGCGGCTTTAATAGGAAAGAGAAACCCCTTGGCACCTGCCCCTGCTATTACCCCCGGGAAATTTTCCCCGGAAAACCCCCGGTTTTTCTCCCAAAAAACCCGGGCCCTGCCCTAAAGCTCGGTTAAAAGAAAAAATTCAGCTCTACAGGGAGTTGTTCTTTTTCCCTTTTGGGTTAACGCTCATGATTTTTATGTTGGACGGCCACCTGTCTATCCCCCAGTCAGCAGGATTTCAATATGCCTATTTCTTGTTTTCCCCTAGGGGAAAAAGGGAACTGCCAAAAAATAATGTAAAAAGTTTTGGATTTAAACAAGTTTTACCCAAAATGGCCAAAATTGTTGGTAGCCTTCCTTATCCCCTTAAGGACCTTGCGTTCCTTTTGGTTGAAACATTAATTTTTTCCTCCTCACCCTCCCAGAGCAATAACTTTTTTATTTTTCCACCTCAATAGGGAAATTTAGTGCTTTTTCTTTTTTCGGGGCAAGATAATTTTTTAATGGGGTCATTCACTGGAATACGAATAAAAGGGGGAAATTTGCTAAAAAATTTTGAGGCAAAAGTGAAAAGACATACTTGTGCCATAAATTTTTTGGATTTTTTTTTTAGGGTATACTCCCGGGATAAATAAATTTGGGGTTTTCCTGGTAATTTTTACAGGGTTTATAAATTCCCCAAAAACCAAACTTTCAAGTGTTCGTTTTCTTATAGTACTTAAAAAAAAAAAAACAAACCTTTTTTAAATTTTTGAAATTTTCGTGGGGGCCCATTTTTTGCGGGCCCCAAACTTTTTTTGTACTTTAAAACCACGGGCCCGAGTGAGGGGGTTTTTTTTGCAGGGTTAAATGTCCTTTTTATTGGTAACATTTTGGAAAACATGCAACTTTTTTGATCACTTTTGTTCCAATTTTTAGGGAAAGTGGGAAAAACCCAAAAAAAAAGCAATTTTGGAATTTTAAATTTTTTTTTTTTTCAAAGGTTTTCAGCTTTCGGGATAAAAAGATATTGTATTTTTATATATCGAAATTTTTAGGGTTTTTTTTGATACCAAACGTGTAAAATTTAATCTATTTTTTTTTTTATTTGAAAGGCCCAAAAACAAAAGGGGGTTTATTTGAACTTTAATTTTTTTTATACTTTAAAAATACTTTTTTTTTATTAAAAATTTTAAAACTGAGTCCCCCTACTTTTTTCACCACAAGAGGAGCGATCATTGGGTCAACCCTTTAATGAAAAAAAAAACATGGCGGGGAAGGGAACCTTCACAAGGCTTCCCAAAAGGGCCCTTTTAAGCGATCAGACAAGCCCATCTCGCCGCTGAAGTCCCAGTCGGAGAAAGGTGCCCTGGCACTAATTTTTTCAATTCCCTTTAGATCTGTGGTCCCTTGGGTTTGTTTACTGCGCTAAGGGGGTTAAAAAAAGTGCAGAAAGCAAATTTGGGGGCCCGCCCACACGTTTGGCTATGTTTCCCCAACGGTTTAAAAAAAGGGCCCCTATTTCTCCTTTTAATTTAAAGGGGCCGAAGTCGCCAATTAAAGGGGCCCCAAAAACGGCCCATTCATTTACGGTAATTCCCCATGACCATGTTTACGGAAAAGGGGGAAATTTTCCCGGCGTAATTAAAGCCCCGCAATTACGGGGGTTTTGGACGGGGGCTGGGCGGGGCGGGGGAGTGAGGGGGGGGCCGGGACCCCCTCCCGGCCCAAAGACCCTCACGGGTATTGGGACGTATACCCCGCTAGAAAAGTGACATGGGCCCAAATTTTCTCCCCGCCCGGGGGCTTCGCCCGGAAAGGGGGGAGGAGACTTTAAACCATAGTTCCCCTATGAGAACTGTGAAAACCTGAATGAATTGGGGGGCCGTTTTCGGCCCCCTAATTGGGCGCACTTTGGCGCAAAAATTAAAGGACCGAAATACGGGCCCCCCTTTTAAACCATGTTAAAAATGGGCCCAAGGGTAAAACCATTTCAGGAAAGCATGGTTTTCCCCCCCACACTATTTGGCTATGTTCACTCCGCTTAAAAAAGGGGAAATTTTGGGAGTCCGTAATTAAAGCCCCCGTAGTGCGCGAATTAAAAGGATTTAAAACGTCCCATTTATTAAAGGAAAACCACATTTTCAAAAGAAAAAATGGATTACTTTTCCCCTCCCTGCCCCCGCGAATACGCCTCGGGGGGAAAAAATTTAAATGACATGTTAAATTTTCTAGCGGCGTAAACCGGGCCCCTGGTAAAGAAAACTAAGGGGGCCCGGGGAGGTGCCGGGCCCCCCTGCCCCTCCCCCCTTCCACCCGCCCCTGCCAACGGGGTAATTACGGGCCCCGGGGGGAAAAAGCCGTGGAACATTCCTTACTGCCGCCCGTTAGCTACAATTAAACAGCGACAGCCACCGCATGATGATCCTGCTAAAAAAGCCCATTACCCCGGGCCTTTGGGAAATTAAGTTTACGTCCAGTGTCGTTAAGGGGGTTAAAAAAAAGAAAAACTCACATGGTAACTTTAAACTGAAAAAAGTAATAAAAAATTAAATTTACTGAAAGGGCAAAAAATAAAAATCAACATTATTGAGAATTAGATTCAACCCAAATAATTTAAAAAAAAAAAAACAAATGAAACTGGCCTGGAAAAAAATGATTGCATTCCTAGAAAAGATTGAAAATGTTAAACTAAGGTGTCTTCAAACTGGTAATCAACATTTTTCCTATTTTTAAAGGGTGAGAAGGGGCGGGGGTTTCCATCATAGATGGGTTTGGGAATTTTTCACCAGGTTTTGGCCTCGGTGAAATAAAAAAAACATTTTCTATGGTACCCGCAACAATTATTGCAGCTGAGCAGTTTTTTTTATTTGTAGTCCGGGTTTGGTTTTTTTTTCGAGGCCCCGAGACCTAGTTTGGGAAAGGTCACTCCAATACTCCCCGGCCCCCCTTACCCCCAATAAAAAAGGGGAGCTGGTTCAGGGATCAGGGGGTGTGTTTCGGGCCCTGAAATCAAAGCTAAAGTGCTGCCGGACTGTGAGGCTGTGTTTAAACCCGAGGACCTGATACAGTCGGTTTGACTGCTCATTTATGTTTGCTTTTTTTTTTTGCCTGAAGAAAGGAATTTTTTATTTTTTCCACTGTTACCTAAAAGCTCCCAAAGGGAAACTGAATTTTCCATTTCAATTTTTTGGGGCTTTCAAAAAAACCGTTTATTTTTTTTTTTAACTACTACCGCTCCCCCGCCTGGGCCCTTTTTTCCCCGACCCCCCCACAAGGGGGAAAATTCACCTTGTTAAAAGCTTGGTATTTAATGGGGTGTACCCCAAAATCTTTGGAAAAGCACCACCTCCTTTGGGTTTGGCTGGCAAGAAAAAATTGAAAGACAAAAATTTTAAAAAAGGTTTAAACATTAAAGGGGTAGAAAAAACAAAAGGTAAAAAAAAAAAGCCCAAACAACTTTCCAAAGAGATTAGAGGGGAACTCCAATTTTAAGGTACATCATATGAATTGCCAACCCCCTTCGCTGTCGTGCCCAAAGTGAATTTAATGGAAGATATAAATAGTGTTGCCCAGCATCCAGACTTGAGAAATGAAAAAATAAAAATTAAAGGGGGAACAGAGGGGTAAAATTTTTTGTAGTTCTCTTCTTTAAATTTAAAATTTAAAACTGTAAATTTTTTTTTTTCATTTTTCCCAAATTGGGTGCTGGACACCCCAATTTTAAACCCGTGGATTAACCTATTGCCTCTAATTTCCCGGGAAGGGGTTTGGTGCACCAAAAATTTAAATTTGCCCCAAAGGGCCCCTAATTTTTTATAACCCTGGGGTAAACAAACTTTTCCCCCCTTTTGACTTTAAAATTTAATGGGAAATTTTTACTGAGGGTGAACAACCCATTTTTAAATCATAAAAAAGCAAGACCAGAATTGGGTAAAATGCATATTGACAAGTCACAAAGCTTCTAGGAGAATGTCTTCTGGACAGATGAAATAAAACTAGAGGTTTTTGGCAGTTTGGCAGCTCACAGACAAAAAAATTAAGCATACAAATAAAAGACCATTGTACCTGCTATGAAATATGGAGGGGGATCAGTTATGTTTTGGGGGTACTATGCTTCATCTGGCAAAGGGTGTCTTGAATCTTTACAGGATATAAATAAATCTTAGGACTCTCAAGGCATTCTGGAAAAGGGCTGTAAAGCTTGGTCTCAGTCACGGGTCCACCAACAGGATAATAACCCAAAACACACAGCTAAAAATATTCAAGAATGGCTAAGAGCAAAGCATTGAACTATCCTGAAGTGACTTCTATGGGCGCTGAGCTAAATTCTATTGAACACCTGTGAAAGTAGCTGAAACATTTAACCTGAAAGAGGCACCCTTTAAACCAGAGAGAGTTGGAGCAGTTTGTTCCCGAGGAATGGGTCAAGATACCTGTGGGCAGGTGCCGAAATCTCATTGAGAATTAGGGAATGTTCACACTGCATAAAATTTACATGTGTAAATTTCTACCTCAAAATGAGATTCAAAATACACTTAATCAGATACGTATTTTGAAGTGAAAACAGGGAGTGTATTTAGTGCCATGTATGCACCGAGAATACGCTACACCATGGTTTCTATTGGCTTTTACTGGCGTAAACACCTAAAGAATTGACAAGGCCAATAAAAGCAATTATGCTTGTAAATGTGTCTTGTGAATGATGGTAAGTATTTTATATTGGCATGAATAGCTGCATAGAGCATTGTTAAATGCATATATTGGGGTATATTTGAGTGTAAAATATTTCCCAAAACAAGCGTTAATTTGTGCCGTGTGAACATACTCTTACAGGAATTGATTGTTCACAGTGATCACCTCTAAAGGTTGTGCAACAGATTAAGCTATCTACCATCATTTGTGTCAAGGAGAGTTTAATAACTTTGTATATTTTTTTTGTTGCACCAAAATTTGACTCAAGGTTTTTGGTCGAATTTTAAAAACATTGAGAGATAAAATATCCAAAGTAAAATCCAGAAAATAAATTGTATACATTTATAATAAGTAATTGATCCCTCTAGAAAATAAGACTTAATACTTGGTGGCAAAACACAGCAGTCAGACATTTTATTAAGATTTTGAGGCTGTCGCTTGGCAACTCGGAGTTCCAACTCCCTCCATAAGTTTTCTATGGATTAAGGTCTGGAGACTGGCTAAGTCACTCCATGACCTTAATGTGCTTCTTTTTGAGCCACTCCTTTGTTGCCTTGGTTTTATGTTTTGGGTCATTGTCTTGCTGGAAGACCCAGCCTCACCCAATTTTAATGTCCTGGCGGAGGGAAGGAGGTTGTCACTCAGGATTTTACGGTACATATCTTCATCCATTCTCCCACTAATGCGGTGAAGTAGTCCTGTGCCCTTAGCAGAGAAACACCCCCCAAAACATAATGTTTGCACCTCCATGCTTGACAGTGGGGATGGTGTTCTTTGGGTCATAGGGAGCATTTCTCTTCCTCCAAACACAGCGAGTTGAGTTAATAAAAAGAGCTAAATTTTTGTCTCGTCTGACCACGGTACCTTCTCCCAATTATTCACAGAATCATCCAGGTGTTCATTGGCAAACTTCAGATGGGCCTGCACATGTGACTTCTTGAGCTTGTTCTTGGTGACTGTGGTCCCAGCTGCCTTGAGATCATTAACAAGTTCCCCTCGTGTAGTTTTAGACTAATCTCTCACCTTCCTCATGATCAAGGATACCCCATGAGGTTAGATTTTGCATGGTGCCCCAGATCGATGTCGATTGACAGTCATTTTGTATTTGTTCCATTTTCTTATTGTTACACCAACAGTTCTCCCCTTCTCACCCAGCGTCTTACTTATTGTTTTGTAGCCCATTCCAGCTTTGTGCAGGTCTATGATCTTGTCCCTGACATTCTGAGAAAGCTCCTTGGTCTTACCCATCTAGTAGAGGTTAGAGTTTGACTGATTGAGTCTGTGGACAGGAGTCTTTTATAAAGGCGACTATTTAAGACAGTTGTCTTTATTGCAGGTAACGAGTTGATTAGGAGTGTCTAATTGGTCTGTACGAGCCAGAACTCTTATTGGTTGGTAGGGTATCAAATACTTATTTTTCTCAGTAAAATGCAAATACATTTATATAATTTATACAATGGGATTTTCTGGATTTTATTGTTGATATTCTATCTCTTGATAAAATTAACCTACCTTTAAAATGATAGATTGTCCATGTCTTTGCCAGTGGGCAGACTTACACAATCAGCAAGGGATCAAATAATTGTTTCCTTCACTGTAGCTTTTTAGTGCCTCTTTACTGCCCTCCTGTTTAAGGAGCTTAAACGGTTTCGTTTTATTATTTATTGCTTCCTTTACATCTCTGTTGATCCACATTTGGCTTTTTCCTGTTTCTAATCATTTTATTTCCATAAGGTATGTACCGCTCACAGAGGGCGCTTAAGATGCTTTTAAAGATCTCCCATTTGTTATCTGTTCTGTTATTTTTGAAGACCTTGTCCCAGTCAATGCGGTTGAGAGCCTCTAAGCAGATTAGAATTAGCCTTCCTGAAACTCAATGTTTTTGTGGTTCCTCAACAAAAAACTTATTGAAGGATAAGTGGAAATGTATTATATTGTGGTCACTATTTCCTAGGTGCCCCCAAACCTGAACCTTTTTTCCTCTGTCATTTATTAGTCAATATTACGTCCAAAAAGGCCTTCCCTCCTGTTGCCTCCTGCACCAGTTGGTAAAAGTAATTATCTTTAGTTATTGACAAAAACTTGTTTCCTTTATAAGAGACAGTTTCCCAATTTATGTCTGGGTAGCTGAAGTCACTTATAATAACAACCTCATTATGATTAACCGTCTCATCTATTTGTATGAAGAGTACAACTTCCATGGGTTCTGTTGTATTTTGGGGCCTATGGTAGACCTGTAATAGAATTTTATTATTGTTATTAACCCCATATATATCTACCCATAATGACTCCACATGTTCATTTTCTGTATCCTGCAATGTCTGATTTTCATTAGTCAATTTTAAGTAGATTTATTATTACTTTTGTCAGTTTCAAATTCTTTCAGTGACCATTGTGAGTTTTTCTTTCTTTAATGATACCAACAATATTTTTCCAATTATGACTAGATTGAATAACCATTTATAAGAGACACTTATCTAGTAGTCTATTGGACCTTTTTTGACCCGATTTTGAAATCATTCTGCCAAAATATTGGCAACTGAGGACAGGACAGCATCTTGCAGTTGCCTCAAATTAGATCAAGGTAATGACAGGCTCTTAGCAGCACATACAGTTACACAAAATGCTGTTGTATTACTAAACCAATTATTACTATTACCAAATCATGACTAAATGACCCTTGTGATATGATGCATTGTCTTGCTTAAACTGTCCTTATGTCATAGATTAACACCTTTCATGAATGGATAAACCTGGTTGACCAGAATGCTTAGATAGGCAATACTGTCCAAACAACCATCCACAGGTATGAGCAGATGAAAAGAAAACTAAACCATGTTCTTCCCGATGGATCTATTGGGATACTTTTCTCAGGTGTCCCAACGGATACCAGCAACAAAGGTTACAAAAAGGATCACAAGGCAATATGAACCCAGCCTAAATCTGACCAGGCAATTTATTCCACTGATTCTATTTTTGTGCTCTTCTACCCACTGAGTTCTTGCCTTGTGGTTTCCATTGGGCACTCAGATGTTTTCATAGCCCTTCCATGCTAAGAAACTGTTCACCTGGACACATTAATTCCATCAACAGTGTTTTATTCAACTACACTTTTTTTGATTCAGCATCATAACAATTCTCGACATCCTCCTATGACCCTTTTTATTGATAAATGTGTTACATTCACAGGATCCTCTTCTTGGATGTCTTCCATCATTCACACCATTTTCATATACTCTCAAAACTGTCTCACAAGAAAACCCTCAAAGGGCAGTTTTTGCAATACTGTCCCCAAATATTCTAGCCCCAATGACCATGCCTCATTCAAAGTTAATAAGATCATTTGATTTTCCCATTTTTATGTGGATTCACATTAATACAGATCCACAGACTTACTAAAATAATTGCATACTTGGGGGTCAAATTTCTAATTTCCATACTATATCTGGTTGATAGTATTAAGGGTCTTTGTTGCCCGAACTGCATTTAGTTATTTCCATACAGGAAAGTCATTGCCATTCAGTGAATATGAAATATTTTGAATAAAGAACTTTGTACATATATATTGGTGAGTGCTGAGCTCTAGTTTATTATCCCACCCATCATGTATTTGCTTGCAGGAAATTATATGCTATTGTCCTAATTTGAAATTACATAGGGTATAATGCTGAATGGCTGTACACCTACATCTAATAAGAGATTACACAAAGCAAATTCTATTAACAACATCATTGATATATTATTTAAATAATATGTAAAATATTAGAGAGAACTGATTTAATTTAGAAGGTGTTCTTTTGTATTTGCAGGAACGGATTTAGTTTATGATGTATCTTTTTCTGTTTTCAGGAAACATCCGAAGTCATCAAAGAGAGAATTTTCGGAAAACTTACAGACACCATTGAATACAAAATAACTCATCCACATCCCACAATTTTGACTGAAAATGTTTCCAGGACAAGACCAGATGTAGGTTTATTAAAAATAAAGGCAGAATGAAAAAATGGCCTTTTTGTCTCCATCTGACCATCTCAAAAAAAACACAAAAAAAGGATTAAATAGCATAGCAAACTACATAGTAGTCTTTCCATAGTGGTACTCTACAGGTGATGAAAGCCACTGTATGGGATCTCTTGTAGGCATCTGTTAAATGGATAACTTGACAACTTTTGGCTTTCAGGAGACATTGAATCCACTGTATTCCAAGAAAAAAAAAGTTTACTCCCTGGTATATTATTCTTTAAAATATGTCTATGGGTGACAGGATGCTACTGGATGAAATCTTTAATGGACTCTATTAAAGGGGTCATCCATCTCACGGAAAAAAAATTGTTCTGGAGCACCCTAGTTAAAAAATAAAAAGCCTAAACTTATTTTCCTCCGGTTTCCAGTTCCAGTGAAAGGTCTCTCTGTCCTCTGTTGACATGCCGTCACTTCCAAATGTAGCAACTGATTGCCGGCAGTGGGCACGTGCCACTAATTGACATCACTGTTTAGAGGTGACTAGCTCTGAATGGTGTTGTAAGTAGAAAAACATTACTGCTGCAGCAAGTCAGTGACTGTAGTGATGATGTCCTAGTTCAGAAGTGACAACATGTCAACAGAAGACTGGAAAGAAGTGCCACTGGAAGTGAAAACCATAGGAAGATGAGTATAAGTTTTATTTTTCTGGGGGCCCAGGAGCTATTGCAATCAATATTCAGGCAGACAACCTCTTTAAATATACCTGTCACAGTGCATATGTTAAACAGAGGCCATGATGTTTCACTGCCTTATTCAGCATCAAAGTAATAATGTAATAATTTTACAATTTTAACACAATTGTTAAGACTAGAGATATATACTTGGAAGCGGTCACATTTTTAGTCTAAACAATATAGCGTTTGTTTTGTCAGGCATTATGCTAAGTGATGGAATTCAAATTAGGTCTATTGAATAAAATGGTACTGAATGCAATCAAGGTAGCAAGTTCTTAAGCCATGTAGAAATGGGATATGGAATAAAAGAGGTACACAAGGTTATATACCTTGAAAAAGTATAACTACAGAACTGATTTATCTTCCAGTATGCGAATAATGCTTCTAAATGTCACAATGTAAAGCCATGATCCTGAGGATATCAATAGGTAATACAAGGTAAAAGAAGCTTTGCAGCTGTAAATCCCTCCATTTTGATAATTTTACCCAGAACTATAACTAATGTGGCCATTGAAAAGGATTTTTTCAGTTCCCTGCCAAGCAGGTAGACAGGTGTAATGCTCCACATAGAAACATGAAGTACAGGTATGAAGTAGTTGCTGCGGCTTTTTCAGTCTGAGGATCAGTAGGGGTTAAGGCAGTCCGACTACCTAAAATCAAGAAGTTATGGCATCTCCTGATTATATGCCATCACTTCTAATAGAGGTGAAATTACTTTAATGATAATTATGTCTTTACAATTACTTGGTAATGTTTAATACTGTCATAGCTTACTCATCATTACAACAAACCTTTTGATGCTTGCCCTTTTGCTAGTTTCTATTTCAGTTGTAAAAATATGACTGTCTGAATTTCCATCATAAGTGGAAAAAATATTCACATTAGTGTGTAGCACGGGATTGACATTTCCTAACACTGGTTTCCATGAAAAGAAGAAAAATGAAGACAAATGTAATTTAGACAAACAAGTTTACAGAATTTTATTGCACACAGTGGTACAATCTAGGTGGTTGCAAAACTTTAAGAGGTTTTCCCACCATTGACTTTGATGGCATATTGATAGCAGATGCCATCAAAGTCTGATAGATGTGGGTCTCAGAGGTGGGACCCACACCTATCTCGGGAATGGGAACCAGAAAGTTACAGAGCAGACTGGAGAGTTGGTTGCGACTGCGTACGGCTCTCTATTCTGTTCTATGGGAGTTCCAAGCAGAGCCGAACACATTGCTCGGTTGTCCTTAGAACCTCCATAGAACAAAATGGAGAGCCATGCACAAGCGCGACTGGCTTTCCGGTCTGCTCTGTAACTCTCAGGGGTCCATTCCTTAGATAGTTGCGGATGCCAAAGGGTATGCCATAAAAGTCTATGGGGGGAAAACCCCTTTAGAAGAGGCACTAAAGCTTATCAGTTACTTTTACACAGGCTGAGACAGTTTTTTGAATGTTACAAAATAATACAACATAAACATAGTTATAATATTATTCAACCCTCACTAAGGTTCAAGATCCTAAGGTCTCAAGGGCACTGACCCAGATATAGTTTCCTGCCAATTTAATGTCATGTAGTCTACAATGTAATCACTAGGCCACACTAAGAACTACCTCCAATTTTATTCTAAGGGTGCGTTCCCACGGACAAGGACAAATACCGGCCGGTTTGCCGGCTGCCATTCGTCCTGTTTTGCGGCCGTCCCCTCGGCCTCGGGGGGGGGACGGCTTTTCTCCGCGATGAGCGGAGAAAAGCTCTCCCCGTCACAGTGGCTCGCACAGATTACGCCCGGAAACCGGACGGAAGATTGTGCTTGCACAATGTTTTGCGGTCGGACCGCAGGCGGAAAAATCGCCGGACGGAAAACCCGTGCAGTGGGGACTGCTGCACGGATTTTCCATAGAGCACCATTGTGCTCATTTTCGGCCGGTTTTATAGGCGGTCTGAAAAAACGCAAACCGGAAAAATCACCGGACGGAAAACCCTTGCCGTGGGGACATGCCCTAACAGCTAGTAAAAAGTCTAGTGTATTTGGAAGCCACTCACAGGAAACCTACCGTCACTTCCACTGCCCATTGTTTACAGACCCACTCAGGTCTACTACCCAGGCTCCTGAGCTTAGGTCACAATAACAGGCCTGCAGGGTAACCAATTGCCATTGTAGCCCACCAATACTAGGGGTCCCTCTTAAATTCCCTCAAAAATAACCCATATAAAGTTTTCTCCACGTTTCAGCTTCCAAGAGCCAGCTGTTCACAGGCTGATGATGTACACAGCCTATATCACTTTAGCATTAGCTCACACAGTACACTGCAAGCTACATACATTATTGGTTAGTCTCTATCTAACCCCAGAATATTAATAGCAGTTACTCCAGCAGCTCACTGTCTACTCCACAACGTCTAGGCACTGCTTGTCAAGGCAGCACAAGTGCTCCTCCAAAGAATCACCCTATCTGAATGGGTAACTCTCTTGATCAGCTCCACAAGAGTCTGCACCATGCATGTCTTCCTGCTGGTACCAGGCTTCTTTGGGACCTGTGATCATACCTGAATCCTTTATGGTCACTGGTATACCGGAAAGCCTTTATCTCTGCTGCCACCCACCACAATCTAACATGGCAGTTCCACTAAGTATGCAGCCCAGCACATTGATGCAAGACATCTACAGTGTAGCAAAACCTAATACATGTAAAGACATAACAATATTCAATAAGCAGCATAAAACAACCACTTAATGACAGGTAACTATTTATAAAAAAATAGAGAATTATCCATTCACGTTCTTTACAAGTGGGCAGCATACAATGGATGAAATTAATTTGCTATTATAAATTTCTTCATGCTTCTCTACAGCCAGTGAAATTAATTGAAAAATAGCAATATGAAGCTGCATCTATAATTCAATAAATGACAAGAAAGCATAATAGAAAATAAAAGAATCAGAACTCTAATTGTATCTAATGTTGCTGCCAGCAATAAAACAAGAACTTTCTTTTTTTCCATCAGCTATCTCCTAGCAACTATGTTAATGATGCCTGCAAATCAGTCACCTCTCAATATCATGAATCCTGGTGAGTTACCGAAGTACAGCTATTAAACAATAAATTTTTAGGACTGAGTGACTTGAATAACTTTAAGATTTAAATCTCTCGTCTCTATGTCTCATAGTATTAAGACAGGTAAGCTCAACTATGATTTAAAGGTTTCATTGTGCCAGAAGATCTTAAGCATTTCAGTGGTCTCTGTTCACTTTCTATTTTACAACTTGAATCCAGAGCAGATTAAGGGATGCAAGATACAATCAGTTATCCCTAGCTGTAAAATCGCAGAGTGAATTTAGTTTGGCATTGTGCACATTCATCTGACAGCCACTAGGTGTCACATTAAAAGGCTTTTATCCTGATCTGCTCTATGATACACGCTCATTATACTGTCTCCCAGACGTGTCTAAAACACAATCACAACCGCAAAGTCCCTCGCTTACTTTTCTTTGGATTTAATTTCTCCATCAGTGCATTAGATTTCTCTAAGCCCATTACCATCATCTTCTAGGAACATTAGACATGTCTTCCCTGAGGCATGGCTCAAGTGAAGACTATTCAGAGCTTATTTGCTATACATAAAGTGACAATTATTTGTAGAATAGATGTTAAAACAGAATAAGTAACATGTTTTGTTGTGCAGAAAATTATATCAATTAATCGTGTATATGTGAGAAAACCTCCAAAGCTTTATTATTCATTTTTTAAACATTTTAAGCAAAATGGCTCAGAGCTTCATGGGATATGCAAATTAGCAAATGGTTGCTCTTCCCTGACTTACAGGGAGTCTGTTAGCCCCTCTTCCCATCTTTTTATGTATTCCTGAGATGCAGGCTCCCCCTGCTGACCACTGCTGATTGTCAGCTTTCTCACTTTTACTGTGCACAGGAAGAAAGCTGTTGATCAGTGGCGAATGGACAGGGTAGCGATGACAGCACACTGCATCTGTTAACCTCTTAATGACGTGGCGATTTTAATTTTCACATTTTTTTATTTTTCTCCCTGCCTTTCAAAAGCCACAACTTTATTTTTCCGTTGACATAAGGGTATGTTCACACGCGTACTTCTAAAGCGCTGTAGCCCAAACCCTATTCACTTCGACTCCTGGTGCATAAAAATGGCAGGTTTAGATACAGTAGATTCAGTGGGCACACCATGTAGAAATAGGTTCCTTTAATGGATTCACGGGTGCTGATCAATATATTAGATATAGTCCCATTTTAGAAAATGATCGCACTCCAAATAAATGCAAAAGGTATGAACTTTATTCAACGTGTTTCCACAGGCTCCAAAACACCAATATATAGTGAAAGTGACTAATACAGACATTTCGGTCAGGATGACCTTTCTCACATAGTCACTGGAAGACAAACAAAATATATACCGATTAAGAACATATGTTACATAACACATACATACATATCAACATAATATGACTATTTACAATATGTACACACAATATATACAAAATGTACAGAAAGCGTTGCCCTGAATCACATACATATCGGTGAAACAGACAGTAAGACTGTACTACAATTCCGCTGACTGGAAGAATCTGTCATCAGGGAAAATGAGAATGTCCAATGGTAACCATAAGCAAAAATTGTACATTATACTTATAGGTAAAGAAATTCCAGCTGTATGGGTAATAACATTGACTTGTTAATAACCCAGGGAACATGAATATTGTAAACCAAGACATATATGTAGTAAAAAAACTATTATACCCTATTGCGCCCTGTTAGAAAACAAGACACCCACCAGGGAGAAGATGCTTAGAGCAAGGAATGGGGCTCGCAGCCCAGAAGACGTGGAGCCAGTAGTGTAGTGAGTGAAGAGGAAAGAGCATGTATAAATATGCTCCATGCGGCGCGAGATGCGTCCGGCGGAAGCAGGGATTAGACCAGAGCGAGGCGCCGAAGGCGGCGCATGCGCAGAGCATAGAACCAGGCCAGTTAGGTAAAGGGCATCGGCATATGCGCAGTAGCACTGCGTCAATGTACAGAGAAGAAAACAGGACCAAAGTCTAGAAATAGATAGAACAAAGGCTCCCACACATATATAGTAAAGAGAAACCAGAAGGAAAATGACATAAAAAGAGAACAAAGAATAAACAGAGATCTATAGAGTGTAAAGGAGATGGAAAAAAAAGGAGAGCTAATAATTTAAAAAAGAAGCATAGATTAACAAGGGAATGTTAGCAAATAGGCTGAAAAGAGAAGAAAAAATGGAGCATAGAAAAGCATGAATAAGGAAAAAAATTAAGAAAAAAGGGTGAAAAAGAGAAAAAAGGGGGAAAAAAGGGTAAAAAGGGAGAATAAAATGCAAAGAGAATGAGAAAAGAACATTACATGTCTCACCCTGTTGTCATCCTGTTCTAGCAACGCTTCTAGCAATTTTTGCCTTATTTGGAGCCTGTGAAACACGTTGAATAAAGTTCATACCTTTTGCATTTATTTGGAGTGCGATCATTTTCTAATATAAAATGGCAGATTATCATAGCTCCCAATGAGAGTTAGGAATTGCCATATTTGTGGGCCATACTTCGGGCGTATTGCAGCGCACTATGGCCCCGGAGTTGATCTGGAAGGATGCAGCCCTAAGAGCCACGTTAAAGAAGTGCCTCTCTAGAGAAAAATAAAGGACGTGCTGTACACTCGAGATCTTCTGTCTTCCCTGAGTGACATTATCCACCTGGCCACTGGTATTGACTTATACTTCACTGAAAGACAAGAGGATCTCCATCAAGAACGCAAACCAGTCGGGTCGCGCCGCCTACCACATCTTGCTCTGGTGTTCAAAAGGCTTCCACTGCCTCCTTCACTGTCACCCACCAAGTGGAAAGAGCCCAGCAAGAATAGTCTCGTCGATGTGAGGAGAAGCAGAGCCTCGACTGGGTCAGGCCGGAGCACTATTGCGGGAATGGACCACAACGTGTGGGAAACACAGGCGCCTAGGCTACATGGCAGAGGGGTCCCTAAGTGTGAATAATCCCTCTCCACATTTGACCATGCCACTGCAAATCTTAACCGGTTCTGGAATCTTGTTTCAAGTTACCACTTTTCTTTAATCAGGATCAGCCGGAATTTCATGGATGCTTCCCTGGTCTCTAAGTATTGTCTCCCAGTGGTCTGCCTAGACAAACCTCTGGCCATCTCCTCAGTTAGCGGTGAACTTTTTAGTGACTTCATTCAGCTTCATACTTAACCTGTGTCTCTTCACGTGGGGGCATTACATAAGGAGAAGATCGTGTTCTATGTGTTACCCCATTGTTCCTCTCTTCAGACTTCTGTGGCTGCATTGCCATGCCCCTATGCATAACTGAAAGAAGGGTGAAGTCCCACGTTGTAGTCTCGCTGTTTAGTGGCACCTCGCCTGGTGCGCCCCACTTCTCCACTGATGCCTTTCAAGCCACTGCTAGGTCTGCCTGCTTCATATCAAGACTTTGAGGATTTTTTCTCAGAGGCAGAGACCCTTCCCCCTCATCGCACATGCGATTGCCATATAGACCTGCTGCCCGATACTAGTCCTCCCCGGGGCAGGGTCTACCCATTATCTGTGCCATAGTCTCAGGCCATGTCGGCCTATATACCAGAGAACCTCAGTGCCGGGTTCTTCTTTGTTGAGAAGAAAGATGGATCGCTACACCTTTGTGTAGACTATCATGGTCTCAATGAAATAACCGTGAAAAACCAATATCCATTACCACTAATCACTGAGCTCTTTGACCGTTTCGATGAAGGTAGAGTCTTTTCTGAATTGAGCTTGTGGAGCCTTATAATCTTGTCGGATTTGTGAAACCAACAAGTTGAAGTCAGCCTTCAATACTTGTGATGGGCATTTTGAGTACCTAGTAAAGCCTTTCGGACTGTGCAATGTGCCGGCGGTCTTTCAAGAATTTGTTAATTAAATTTTTCATAATCTCCTGTATTGCTCCTTGTGTTTTCATGTACCTGGATGACATCCTGATGTTCTCACACGACCCCGAATCCCATCTTACATATCTGTGCCAGGTGCTTAGACATCTAAGAAACAATCGTCTTTATGCCAAGCTGGAGAAGTGCATCTTCCATCAGTCCAGTTTGCCCTTTCTCAGGTACATCATCTTGGATCAGGGACTACAAATGGACTCTGCCAAGTTGTCTGCCATCCTGTAGTGGCCACAACCAGTCTGGCTCTAGGCCATACAGCGCATGCTGGGGTTCGCCAACTATAACTGCCAATTCATTGCACATTTTTCAATCGTGGGGGCACCAATTGTGGCGCTCACCAAGAAAATTAGCAACCCCAGAATATGGCCACCAACAGCAGAAGAAGCATTCTCCCAGTTGAAATGAACATTTTCCTCTGCACCTATCTTGTCTCGAAATGACACAAAGAAACCCTTTTTCCTCAAGGTTGATGCTTCTTATGTGGGTGCTGGAACGATCCTCATGCAGAAGAATCTTAAAGGCAAGACCATCACGAGCAATTTCTTCCCAAAAACTTTTTCTCCTGCGTAGAAGAACTACACTATCGGGGATTATGAACTATTGGCCACAAAGCTGGTCCTGAAAGAGTGGTGCCACCTCTTGGAGGAGGCTCTTCATCTGGTTAATATATTCACCAACCACAAGAGTCTCTTTTACCTCCAGTCGGCTCAACATCTGAATCCATGTCAAGTCAGTTGGTCCCTCTTCTTCTCCAGGTTCAACTTCTTGATACACTTCTGTCCTGTAGAAAAGAACATCAAGGCTGATGCCCTCTTCCATGTTTCTGATGTTGTTGATGAAGAGGCAGCTTCCTGGCACATCGTACCTCCCGATCGCCTGATTTCTGCAGCTCGCATAGACCTCCATCATATTCCAAGACACACAAAGTCCAGCTCATCTGAATGAATAATTGATTGTGGACAGCCAGCAGGTGCACGGGTCTGGCTGGGAGGGACCAGCCTGTGAACTAGAGACAAGAAGTCCGCATGGATGGCGGAAAAGATCCAGCACCGTTGGATGAATAAAATATTCATGATGAGTCATGATTAAGGGTGCTCACCCGAAACGCGTTGACTCTGTCTGTCGTGTCTGGATTTTAATGATTTGATACAATAAAGAAGAATATTTTATTTATCCAACGGTGCTGGATCTTTTCCGCCATCCATGCGGACTTCTTGTCTCCATCATATTCCCCCAGGGAAGCCTTATGTGCGTCCTGCGCTATGGAGGAGGATTCTTATATGGCGATATTGCGCTCAGGTGGCCAAACATCCTGGAGTATGAAAATCTTGTTTACTTATATCTCATTT
The DNA here is from genome assembly GCA_025379985.1 of Phyllomedusa bahiana. Classification (NCBI taxonomy): domain Eukaryota; kingdom Metazoa; phylum Chordata; class Amphibia; order Anura; family Hylidae; genus Phyllomedusa; species Phyllomedusa bahiana. Next base: position 45,573 of record JAODAL010032372.1, read on the forward strand.
TTACTGGTGGCCAGATCTTTTTAAAGATGTTAAAGAATTCAACTCAAACCAGCGGGCCTGCTGCAACCTCTGCTTATTCTCAACAGCCCATGGACTCACATTGCCATGGACTTCATCACTGATTGATCAGCCTCTTCCGGTAATACTATCGTTTGGGTGGTCACTGACTGGTTTTCTAAGATGTCACATGGAATTCCTCTGCATGGTCTACCATCTGCTCCATGCCTCACTAGCCTCTTCTTCCAACACATTTTCCGGTTGCACAGATTTCCCCAGCATATTGTCTCAGACCGGTGGGTTCAGTTTGTGTCCAGTTTCTGGCGGAGTTTCTGTTCACAGCTCCAGGTAGAACTGGACTTTTCCTCTGCCTATCATCCACAGTCAGTTGGTCAAGTTGAAAGGTTCAACAAGGTCCTGAGTGACTACCTATGTCATTTTGTGTCAGCATGCCAGGATGACTGGCCTAGCCTGTTGCCTTGGGCAGAATTTTCTTATAATTCCCTGGATTCAGATTCTGCTGGCACATTTCCGTTTTTCATAATCTTCGGACGGCATCCCTGCCCACCTCCCCCTTCGCCTTCGTCTTCTGATGTGCCAGCTGTGGACGATCTCGTACATTGACTATTATCCATTTGGAATAAAACACGCCAGTCCATGCAAAGGGCTTTGGCTCCTATAAAGGTCCAAGCAGATAAAAACAGAAGACCTCCGTCCTTCGCTCACGGAGACAAGCTGTGGCTGTCAACTAAACACATCCGCCTGAAAATCCCCAGCTTCAAGCTGGGTCTTTGGTTCCTGAAGCCATTTGAGGTACGAAGACCTATAAACTCTGGCTCCCTTCCATGATACGCATCCTGAACTCTTTCCACTTCTCCTTGTTAAAACTGGTTGTCCTTAAAGGAAACCTGTCACATAGATTATGCCACACTTGCTAATGGCAGCACAAGGTAGTGTCAGACATTCTGTTTCCAGAGCTGTGTCCCTTATTATGTAAGATGCAGTAGTTTCAGAGCATTTAATACTCAAATCTGGCAGTTTTCAGCCAGAAAAGAGTCCAGCTTATTTATGAACAGGTTTTAACCCCACCCACCTGACATGTTTCTACCTATTCAAAGTAACAGCTTAATCAATTGTGAGTTGGACGGGGCTAGCCTTGGATGGGTGGGTCGTTGATTAAATGGACTCTTTTCATGAAAAGTTTGACGCTTTTCTAACTGAAAACTGCCAGATTTGAGCATTAAATACTCTAAAACTACAGTATCTTACAGAATAAGAGACACAGCATTGGAAACAGCATGTCTGTCACTAATTTGTTCTGTCCTCAACAAGGGGGTCATAATCTATGTGATAGGTTCTCTTTAATCATTTCTCTTGGAAGGTAATTCCCCCATCTCCCGTAGCGGATTCCACCAGTGTCTTTATGGTAAAAGAGATCCAGGCCATGAAGACTTAG